>KE505465.1:112765-127008 GCA_000441515.1 Elaeis oleifera
ACGGTCCTCCGCCGCCTCGAGTCTCGTGCCGACTTCAAAAACTCGTATCTCCTTCATCCGAGCTCCGTTTCGGATGATCTTGATCTCGTTGGACTCCGTTTTTCGCCGCGAACCTCGCTGTGGGCTCAATATAGACTGAATCTCAAGACGTCAAATCCTAACAAGACTCAATGCTCTGTTGACACGTTAGTATGTAGTTTAAGAGTGCATACCCTTGAGCCAGATCTATGGTTTTTTTAAAAACTTCATGTTGATATATACAACAAAAATGCTAGTCCTCATGCAATTTCTTGCACGTAACTAGCCCATACTTGTAGATTAGATATATATTATACAAGTTTGCACATCAAACAGCTCATAGACATATTTAATTGCCATTGGGTGCAATTGACTCTAAGCAATATATTTAAAAGGAAGAAAGAAATAAAAATTGTATTCTTCCTTTTCATAGTCGCTGCTAACACCTAAATATCTTATGCTACTCAATGTCATACTGATCGCATTACGATCGTGAAAGGAGAAGAAGCCCCAATACGCTATAGGTTCTCAATAAATGGGTTCTCGAATCAAAACTTAGCACCTTGCCTTCTCCTTTGCAACTTGCCAACATCTGGGAGCACAAAAGTTTTTGTCATGAAAAGCATCTGCTCATGGCATCCTTGTTAATCCAAACTAAAACACAGACAAACAAAAATTCTCATAAATAATGCCCAGGAAAAGATGATGAACAAGTCGTCGATGTGCCTCTATAACTCTATTGCTCCACCAAGGAATCAATAAAAAATTATTGGTTATGTCAAATCCACCAGCTCAGTTGGGGACCAATCCAAGCACCAAGCAGCATGCATGCATATGCCTGTATCGCGCTGGATCCGATGTCTTTTCTTCTTTTTTGTGTCTTTATATATTGCTTTGCGGTTGGATTGCACTGAGCTGATAGACTTAGTCGAGCCAATAATTTCTTGGAATGTAGCACAACTCTGTGGTCCCCAAGCAAGAGAGACTTTGGATTCCCAAAGTTTGGTGTATGTAGGGAACATAAACACATTTGAACAAAATAGACATCCAACAATTCAGATTGATATATAATCCTTGCAAGTAGTGTCAAGCACCCCCAAAAGAGAAAATTACTGAAGCAAAGAGCTCCATAATATTGAATCCTTTCTCTTTCCTCTTTTCCAACCCCAAATATTTTGCCGCTCTTTCTCATACCTTACAAAATCTATACCCATAATTAATTAACCATGCCGTGCTCTAGTCTCCCTAATCAGATGGCTAGCTTTCTGAATGATGAATCATTCCTTGTCCTATATTGTTCCCTCCGGCTATCCATCACTTCGGCACTTGCCGGGACAAAAGTTGTCGACATCAAACATAAACAAGAATACCGATCACTACAAAGAAACAGTGACCAGGAAAAAAAAAAAAGTGAGGAAAATCCACTGATCCAGAACAAAACAAAATTGCAAGAAAGAAAGCTGGAGAAAGAAATCAATCCAGGAAGAAATAAGAATCCTCCATGCCGTTGCTAACTGCAGTGACAGGAAGTAGTACATCAGTAAAAGGAGGAGGAGTAGGAGGTGGAGGAGGAGACCAAATGGAGGCCGAGGTGAGCCTCTGAGACTTCCAAGCGAGCACCAGCTTGTTAGGCCCGTCCTCCTCCACTCGGTACCCATCGTTGAAGAGCCCCAGCAGCAGCCTCGCCTGGCAGTGGTTGAAACAACTGATGCCAACCCTTCCAAACCCCTCCCTACCATCCACTCCCCCAACCCCTTCTCCAATGCCTCTATATGCCCTCCCCACTGCTCCGGCTATCCTCGGCCCCAGTATCACCCTCTCCACCATCCCCTCGCCAGCCCTTGAATCGGAAACCCGGCCTCCAGTGAGTCCCACACCGCCGAGTACCGGTGCAGCTCCCCCATGAACCTCCCCACAAAGTCCCCCTCCCCCTCCACCATCCCCTCCTCCTCCTCCTCCACCACCGCCACCACCCTCGCCCCCAGCGCCGCCGCCCCTGATAGGAACGACGCCACCGACCCGCCCCACGCCTCGTTCCGCCCCTTGCAGCGGCTGCAGCACGCAGTTCGCGACCACTGCTTCGCCCTTCACCACCTTCACCCTCCCGGCCGGAACCGCTCGTCGGCGTCCAGCCGGCACTGCCGAAAGCGAAGGGCAGCCCGAGAGATGATGCGAATGCCGCCAGCCGCCGTCCCGTCTCCTGCACCCCCGCACCCGCCGCCGCCGCCCGCGTGACGGCGGTGATCCGCAGGTGCGGCGGCTGCGGGCCGTCCTCCCGGGAGACGAACGCCTGCATCAGCGACGCCCACTGGACGCCCTCGGCGATGTCGTAGTCGACGATGTGGACCCGCCGGTCGGCCGCCACCGCCTCCAGGATCGCCTGGTTGGCCGTGAAGTGGCCAAATTTCACGTAGGGGGACATGTCCTGGAGCAGCTGGAGTGCGGCCAGAACATCACCGGTGTGGTCGTCACGGTGCGACGCCGACTGCCGGCCGCCACCGGCTGCGGCGGAGGAGGAGCCGTCGAGCAGGCCCTGGAGGGCGTCGGTGAAGTGCACCGCGAGGCGCTCCATGGTAGTCCCTCCGCCGCCACAGGTGGCGCCGGCCGGCGACACCAACTCATTGAGCCGAACCAATATCACCCGAGCCAGTTCCCGGCACTCGTGGGTCCCGCGAGGGCCTCCGCCGCCGCCATCAGTAGGTGCACCAGCCGAAGCCCCTTCTCGCCCTCGACGCCGGCGCCGCCGTTACTTGGCTCCTGCACCGGCGGCGTGCCGACGCTGGTGGTGGTGCTGCTCGGGTTCGAATTCCAGTATGGATCAAAGGACGTGTGAGGCGCGAGGCCGGTGGGTTCGTCGTCGTTGTCGTCGCACATCATGGATTCAATGAGGCCTCGGAATTCATCGTCGGCGGAGAGGGGCCCCAGTCGATGACCGGCGACCAGTCCGTCCATCCGCACCCATTGTCGTCGTCCATGGTGGAGTTGGAGTTGCAGCCAGAGAACTCGAGATCCCCTGCTTCTTCCATGGCCACTGCCATGTTTGCAGCCTATTTTCCTTTTTTTATGTCCACCTAAATCTATCCTCCTATCTTATATATATATATACACACACTTTGAATTTGGGGGTGGTAGTGGGAGAAAGAGGGAGGAGGAGTGGAGGAAGTGCTTGCCACTTGAGAGTTATTTATGCATGGGGGTTAGGAGCGATGAGATCAGATTAAGAGGGCTAAATCCAAAGAATGTTGTTTATATTATTTGATGCTGGTTGTAGTCTTCGGGAATTGGTAGTTAAAAAAAACACAATGGAGAACTTTAATAATGAATGAGACGAAATGGGAGAAAGAGAAGGCTCCGCCAAGCGAGGAGCATCGAAATCATCAAAGAAGAGATATAGCTCTCGGCAGTATTTGCCAGCGGTCCCGGGTCATCGTGCATAAAAAATTCTAAATAGATAGCAGATATTTAGATCCCTTGTGCCAATAATTGAGGATTCCAATCTGATCGGTGATGAATAATTAATCACTCTTTTTTTTAACATAAAAGAATAAAATATTTAGATTCCACTAGAAATTTTTTGCATGGTTCTACCACTTGGCTTGTTATGACAATTCATAGCCTCTCACTGGTGGCCATTACGAATGGGTCACCGGAAAAGGCCAGTTTTCGGCCGGAGGAAGGAGCGATCCGACAATGGTCACAACATAGATCGCGGCGGAACAAATGCCACGTCAAGTTGCCGGCGCTGGCAGAATATTTGCCGGCCGGAGGCCCTGAGATCTGAGCCAATGACAAGAAGGTCCCTTTTGGGGAGGAGGGAGGACCCTGTTTGGTGGCACAGCGACAGGGTGACGCAATGTGAAAGATCTAACCGATTATTATGTGGTATAGATTGTGGACGGTTGTTGTTCCTTGGCCTGTGATTGGTCCGCCTGCAGTGAATGGTGGTGAGCGACAGTCAACCTGTGCCGTCCGATGGGTGATTGGATGGATGGACCACTGGTAGGTTCCAGAATTGTTGGTGGAATCTATCCGGTGGTCCCTCTCCAAACATTCTTTAGCATCCCACGCATACGCAGTTCCAAGTACCAGCCAGCCACCCATAGTAAATGATAAAAAGAGTTTTAAATTAGGACTAAATACAACTATTAAGTAAATACAAAATATTAATCATGTAATTAACAATTGAATGTAACATGATGATCAAACAAAGAACCACGTTTTATTTTTATTTTTTTAAAAACCCATAGCTAATCGTAACAATTTTGGCACTCCCAATATGTTATTTATGTTGATAATAAGAAATAAGTAAAAATTATTATCTGATTGTTATTAATTTTCATGGCCCCAAATAGATAAAGAGATTCAACTAAAGCAATATCAAGTTTTACTTAATAATAAATAAATAATGTGTTTTATGAACTTGGGAATCCTAGAATGGAACAGTGTGCTTCAACTAAAGAGATTCTCTATTTAGTTTGTCCTAGATTTTATTTTAGACTTTAGTCTAGAAGTTTTACAGTAAGATAAATAAATAATATCAAAAAAAAATCTAGAAGTCATTATGTTTATAAAATAAAATACATACAAATTTAATGTAGTAATAAGACTCATACTACCGCCCTCCAAATAGATGCTTTTAATAAGCTTTGGCTTAGGTCACTTCGTTTGGATGATCATCAGCTGAGTTAAAGAACGAAATATAGTTTAAGATTCTCTAGAAGAAAATGATTATAGTTTAAGACATCCTACAAAAATATAAGAAACTTGAGCATAGGTTGGTTTGATTAGGTACATCATCTTTTATTTATTGTGGTCGCTTCCAATATTTCTATATTGCTTTTGGTATCAAGAAGTATATGCTTCATTATAAACTCTTACAATTTCACATAAATATAAACTTTTTTGTTGGTTCAGTGTCAGCCATGCATTTTTATGCTTATGTGGTAGGCTGCATTTAAATACAAAGATAGACAAGATTAGCTCTGTAGAGATACAATAATTAGCAAAAACAGTGGTCCCCATGATAGAGACCAACCATTCAAGTTTTCATCTGAAGCAAGCATTAACCAATTATCAACTTGTTATTGCACTTCTAGATCTAATAAAGGAGACACAAATGATGTCAAGTTAGCTTAATTCTCATGCCTTTTACATTTTTCTAGGAAACTATTATATATATCTATATCTATATGTGTGTGTGTGTGTGTGTGTGTGAGAGAGAGAGAGAGAGAGAGTTTGATCCTTTCCCAAGAAATATTTACTTCTCTTAAATTCAAAATCAATAATCGAATACCTAAGTTCAAGATTTATATCATTGATCACAATCTATACCACTAACAAATACCTTAAAACTAAAAATCACAATTTTTGGTTATCTGTAACATACACATCGTATGGACATGATAATGAACTGTTAAAATGACATATATCATAACAATATGTTGTTCTAATCTAAGTATTAAAATATATTGATTTTCAATTTGTATATATTTATTTTGTGTAGATCATGGTCAATAAGATGGATTTCAATTAATTATCTTATCATATATTTTGGCACACTAGCACAATAAAAATCATCCATTTAATATCCATATAATTTTAATTTAATATTTTAATGATATAAATCATAATCAATGGTGTAGATCTTTAATTTAGATACCTGTTATTATTTTAGAGTAGAGAGCAGTAGATATCTTATTCTCTTGAGAGAAATAAAGTCCATCTCTATTTCTACCATAAAACTTAGAATGTTAGTCTCTTAAATGTATGGCAACCTCTATCATCCTGACTAGCAAGAGCACTTAGCTTGCTTGGAAATAAGTTTATCTAGAAGGTCCCAACTTGTTTGATCCTTTATTTCCAGTCAATTTGTGCAGTGATAATTGGCTTACTTTACATGGTTTATGTTAATACCTTCTAAGGCCAATGAATAGGATTAATGCATGCTCCAAGTAGGCATTATCCAATCTTATATCTTCAGTTATTTTTTTTCTTTTCTTTTTTTTTTGAGTAAAAGAGTTGGTAAGATTCAATTTGCATGTTATAGGCTTTGTGAATCAAATATTTCAATTTTGGTAATGGATCTATCTAATGGTTATCTTCTTGAAGAAGACATGTAATCTTGATCCTTCTGGATAATTTTTGCTCCCCAATGGATATCTAGCCATCTATTCCTCGAGGAAGAAAATGCTGGCATTCATGCTTTAATTTCATCTAAAGCCATTGTTGTGGTCTTAAGGCCAAAATTTGTACCACAAACAGCTGTTTGGTCGAGAAAAATCAAATTATCACTGCATAATGTTTAGTAAAAAAATGGCATTGCGGGCATATTTTCACAGAAGAATCATACTTTGAAGATTATATATTATTTCTGAATTATATTATAGACACATTTCAGAAGCATTACAAAAAGTTGACATTAATATTAAACAATGGCTTTATGGCCATCATATAATGCCCTGTACCTCCATAACATATGCACAGTGGTGATATTTCTGAGCCGTTAAATATGTTTTTCTTCTTCTTCTTTTTTTAGAATTAAAAAAAAAGAGCGAAAGATGCTCCAAATCCATGAAATAGTTGTTTATCGTATCATGGTCAAAACTCAAAAGAAGCGAGTTTAGAGTTTGGACATGGTCGCCAGGTACGACAAGATGCTGGCTTTAGAGTTTAGGCAAGGGGCGAGTTGAGAGAGAAGAAAGTTGGTTGGAAGCTTGAACAGGCGAAGATTGGTCAGGAATGTGATGTACTTGGCTGCACATGGTTTCTTGGATGCCAACATCATAAACAGTTGCTGGATGATCCGACCAACCCAATAAATTATTCAGAATGCCGTAATGCTCCAGCCTACCTTGTTAATAAATTGTCTGCCTTCAGTTTACACTAGAACGAAGCCCAGTGCCTTAAGCAGGGAAACTATCCATAGTGCTTTCTTCTCCTAATGATAGAGCAAATAAGTTAACCAATATATTTTTTAATACCGCTAAATATGGATAGTTTAGAAATCCGTATAGCATATAATTTTAGTGTATAAACAGTTTGGAGATCATAAATTAAATCCAATTGCTCAGATCATTGATTCGAGACTCCTATCATCCCATCAAGATCTAATTTAATCTAAATAGAGATCCATTACTCAACCCGATTAGAGAATCTACCATCCTCCTCCTCCTCTTTCTCTCTCTCTCTCTCTCTCTATATATACATATATGTGTGTGTGCACGCACGCATAAATGTATGTATATGTATTCATTTATAAATTCTTAATTGTTAGCGCTCTATTGTTGCACATAATGCATCAATAAAAATAAAAAAATGGCAATAAAATTACAAACACACACACTACTCCTGTGGTACAAAGAAGCGCTACTTTCTTCAGAAATTCAGCTGAGGGCCAGGTGTAAGCTGTCTACATTTCCAAGATAATTTAAAGATATGATCTGTCTGCTAAGTTCATAGACTTCTCTTGCAAGCTTATCTGCAATCTTCATGCGTATATGACACAATGCTCTTGGAATCAAACAAACAGATCACAAGTATTGTGAAATATAATCATTAAATTAGCTACCAAATCATCGATGCAACAAGATAGTTGATGATGTATAACTTTTTGGTTCAACTCTAAATTGTGTTGCATTATGTTTCTAACACCAAAGAAGAGCTAATACAGGAGACTGCAATGTACATTTTTATAGGAGGAAGCCTTTCCAATGCTGAGACCAAAGTATTATTGCTTTTAGTCGTCACCAAACAATATCAAAATAATCACTTCAAAGAACAGACCTACTATGACTCAATAACCAGTCTTCTGACAAGGATCAGGAACCATGACCTTAATTTGTAGACTCCAACAGGCAGTCTTCTTGCAAGGATTAAGATCCTTTCTCTTCTTGAAGAATCATTGGTATGGAGTGGAAGCTCAACAAATGCGGCTCTACACCCTACGTCATTCGCCGTATCTTCTACATCATGCGCTTTGGCTGCCGTCCTCGAAACCCATTTTAATACCTCAGAGTCCAAAAGGCTACACTTGGAGCCTTGTCAGTACTTGGCATTCTCCAACGTCAGTTGCCTCAGACTTATCACAATTACTGAGCTAAAGAGATCGGCACCTTCCTTGACTTGTTTAAGTTCTATAGCCATTCACGTACGAGTCCAAGGGGTGATAGCTATGGAAATGTATTGTTTATGTGTAGGTCCGATGCCTTAATGGAATCATCATGGATACAAATATTAAGTGGACTTCGTCCTTTTTTCCTTTTTTTTTTGAATGAACCGAGGATCTGGTAATGGGCTACATCCGTGACAATGACGCACCTGATTTGTTGAGAAAGTATAGAATAACAATCCAAAAGGACTATGGTTAATAGCCCATCTCTGTCCCTCTCATTGAAACTGGTTTGAAGGGTCTCTTGTATTGTACTTGGCAATCATATGTTCTTTCTACTTGTCTGCTATTTTTTTTTTTTTTGTTTTTCTTGCTTTTTGCCCTTAACTTCTTGTTTGCTTTTAGGGAAGAAGGAAACAAAATCATGATAATTGGAATAAATTTCTAATGTTGCTTTTTAGAAAATAGAGGGAAATAGTTGATCAGAATGAAGGTAATGGGTGTAAAGTATTAACAGACACTTTGGAAACCATTGGATAACTGTTAGCTAGTGGTTTTCCAGTTGTTTCTTGAAGAATCAGTACCTTCCTTGGAGATTCCCTTGACATAACTTGTCCCATCTCACCTACTGTTTTCCTCACTCTGTTTTGGAAATGACTTGATGCATCAGAAAAACAAGTTTCATGGCAATTATATTTTCTTATGTATCCTTTTTGATAGAATGGGCATCTGCTCACCTTGTCTTACTTCATGAAATGTGAAGAAAACAATTTGAAAAAAAGGAAAGAAAGAAAGAAAACTAGCTGAAGATGGTTGACAACATCCAACACAATTGAAAGCAGTAGTTTTTGCCCATCAAAAAGATAATTACATGTAGTGAACAAGATTATCAGATGAAATCCAAAACTAGGCAACAGACGCATGGAGGTGGCTACAACTGGCAAAGCAGATGCCTAGTGACTCTATTTCTACTTCATGATTGAGCCTAGTCAACTCAATAACTTGACCATATATCTTAATTTAATATCTTATATTAAATTCACTCGAAAAGATATCTCATACTTATTAGAAACTTTCACAATTTCAGAGATTATAATAATGTCCTTGTAAACATTTGTATTAAGTGAATCAAACATTTTCTGGAATGGGCAGAGATTAATGAAGTGGAGCTCCAAACTATGCAATAAACAAGAAAGTTGCAACTTCTGTAAAATGAAGTCTTATAGGTGTTGCAAGGCACCAAAGTCATAGATTAAACAATGAGAAATAGAAATAGATAGACTTCTGTTCGCATCTTGATTAGCAATAATAACCAACCATCTGTACGACATATTCTCTCTTCTTCTTCTTCTTTTTGAATGGAATCTGTACTACATATTCCCTTGAGATGTATGATCTAATGATATGAGTGGAGGCTTCTGAGGACAAGCAAAGACATCTAGAAACAGCGACTTCAAATGGGTTCTCAAGTACAAAAGCAATAAAAAGTCACCCATAAATCCTACACCTGCCCTCTTAAAAGAAAACAAAACCTAAACTTAATTAAATGGACAGGCCCTTGACAAGGATAAACGGACTCTACCAGTTTCTTGGAAGAGTTTGTTCTTGAAAGAGTTTTATCAACCAGGATCTTTCACAATCTGGCACTTCTAATCTGTCGCTCAGTGATTCCACAGACAAGGAGAGGGAGATGGGTGAGGAATTCAGCGAACGGTTGGAACTTACGTGAGGTGGATTCTTTTTAAGAAACACAAATTACTATTTGTCAATGTTCCAAAGCCTTGGCAACAAAATGAAGCAGCTGGAGACACATAAAGAATTTGGTTGTTGCATCACAATAGCAATTTTGACCGTTGTAACTCTTAATGATGCTCAAAATATGAAATTGGGTCCAAATTGGACATTGTATGGACACATGGCCTTCAAGATTACCCTCAAGTCTTTCCTTTTGAGAGAACACCCTCGAGAACAGCATCCTAAATCAAGACCTCTCCAAAGAAGAGCAGAAACAAATTGAGACAAGTCCTGTTGGCATGATACCTTCAAGTCCCTAGGCTTTCCAAGATGTTCTAATATCATATACACAGGGAAATCATCCTGATGTCTAGTTGTTTGGATGAATAATTCCTTCCAAATTTTGGAAATTTGCTCAAGTGAATGACTCAGGATATATTTCTCAAGAGCCTCATTTTTTTAATTCCTACTGAACATAAAAGGAATATAAAATATAAATATATTTGAGTCTTATAAAGCCAAGCTAGATTAAGATTGCTCAAATTTGGCTCGGCTTGAACTTAATTTCAGGCTTGCTTTGTTGATTTAAACTTGATTTATTTAGCTTCAAAACATGCTTAATTCAAGTTTTTCTCGAATCAAGCTCGAGCCGCTTGCTTTGTTTGATGCCCCTAAGTAGTTCTATGCATGACACAACTCCGACAATCTTTTCTCGAACAAGCAATTCCAGCACTAATTTTCATGTAGCTCATTATAAATCAATCCTCTTATGCATCAGTTTATTCATCGATATCTCTGCTTCTCTGTCATTGTATTTTTGACGTGTATAACAAGCAGATGGTAGTGTGTAACTTTGTATAACTTGGCAGTATCAGGCTCCGTATGTAGGTTTCTCTCTACTTGGTTTCAGTCGAGTTTTGATCTCTCTCTAGTTAAAGTCCACTTTTGCTTCCCATTTTTTGAAATAACATGTGACTCGGGGTCCAGATTGTTTGGGTGGCAAGGCATTTACGAAATTGATAATGTCGTAACTGTAATGTATGCTTCTTTTTTTTTTTTGGGATTGTGTAACTGTAATATATGCAGAAACGAATGAGATGCTGCTCAAATTGGAATGTGACTATAACTAATCAATAAAAGAAGATTTGGTATGATCATAATTTTTTGAGAAAAAGAGTGTAGACTTTAAGTTAACAGGTCGAAATAATCAGTTCATGTTACCGAAGCTTTTGGGTTGGGGTGCAACTTTCATGATGCATGGATTTTCATAGTTCTTCTAATTTTGGTGGAATCTCTGTGTTTCCTTTCTCATGGAGTATGAATTAATTGCTCAAAATGGGGATCCTGGTTACTGCTTTAATTGGAGGATATGGTTACTATGCCACATTTTGCTTTATGACACTGGATCAATTCACCTACAATTTGCAGGCATTAGGGGTGCAGAATTCTGGGTCTTCACTAGCATGGCAACAGCTGACATCCAGAACAGTAGATTATGCAGTTGACAAAATATTGTGCATCGACATCGTTGCGATGCTATCAGAGGTCTGAATTCTTCAACATCGATAAGGTCTGTGACAATGGAGGTGCTGCTGTGATGCTATCAATTGCCTGCTTCTGGTATTGCATTAATTCCTACATCATTCAATTGTAATGCAAGTGGATTCAGACTATTGCTTATTTATGAGTAAGCTTCAGTTATGAAATGACCAAAACTTTCATATCTGCAGCATTTGTGTGGTGCGAAACAACATATCAGCTAAGAAGATAAACTGAACATTAGACATGCTTTGTGATGGTTGCATGCATTCTGCACTGCTATTAAGCAGCGCAACATCAACTAAAATGACGGAAGAGAATACCAGATAGGAGACTTTCAATCACTGATTTAGAATATAAGCACACCCAACAACTTGGTAATCCGGAGAAAATGAAATAAGCAACAAGGATCTCCTAACAAGTGAAACTAAATGATATGAAGCTCCCCTTTATCTTAGCAGAATTCCTTCATGTTTGTGCTTAAAAATCTGGAACAAACTGAACCACTATTTCTTCAATATCCTCCTGAACTGAGGTCATTCAAGCTAATACAATGACTCAAACCTGAACTCTGTTTTAGTATATTAAACCCACACCATTAATCGAGTTTGATGTGCTGATAACCTGATGTAGACCATCTCAGTGTCTAGACCGCCAGCCCATACAAGGATGCAGCAATGAAGACACAAAGCCATTGGCATGGCTCAAGTCTTTATCGCATCTCCTCTCATCATCACAACCAACCCATGCTCTCGGTTCTTAACATCCCGGCCATAACCAAGGACCTGTCTCCATTCATCTGAGAAGGAACAACGAGGCCATTGGAGAGGAGAGTGTTGAGCACTGGAGTAGATCGGCTCCTTCTGTGGACGTTACTGGATCTTCTCTCCACCTCAAGATAGTGACCGAGGGATGGTGCATTGCCGGCCGTTTCCTCAACAAGATGGGCTCTTAAGCAGAGAGAGAAGCAAGTCTTGGTCCTGTGGGACTTCTTCCTTTTGAAAGCTTTTCTCTCCTGCTCTTCCCAAGGGACCTAAAGGATAACTCCAGAAAACTGGAGATGCCAATTAGACTGCCAAGTGTGATGCTTCGATCATTGAAGAAAGATCCAGCAGACTGCAACAAAATGTGTTCAGATATTAAGATAAGAAATTGATACAATAGAGTGTACTTGATCTTATTTCCTCTGACCTCTGCGTCGAAGTCTGATGAAGTAGCAGAAGATGCCCTTGGGGAAGCAGTGATTACGGTGCTGAAGGAAGAAGAACCAGAAAACTCAGAGCTCCTTATCAGCCCAACTCTCACACTCAGTGGTTGAAGACCGAGAGGCCACCCTCCGTCCTGTCATTGAGTCATTGTTCCCAAAAAACAGTGTCAGATAAAATAAATTCAATTGCTCAATCAGAGATAAGAATAGCATTGCATCATCACGTCAACGAAAAGAAAGAGATTTAAGGATTTGACAGCGTGAAGAAGAAAACAGCTCAGCATATCCTTAGAGACATGAACTTGGAAGTTTAGAGATTCTGCTTTAGATTAGCTTCTGCTACGGAGGACAACAGAAAGATTTGCATGGAGATCCAAATGCACCTGTTGAGCCATTTGTTCTCTAGAGCGAAATCCAGTCAAGTGAGATGATCAAAGTGAAGAGAAGGAAGAGCGTAGTGTAGAAGGAAACATAGGATTCTCAGGAGGTGGGGAGAGGAGCTTCGGTGCTCTCCACAGTTTGTTGACAGCAACGAACATTAGCAGGACGGAGGAAAAGGTTAAGGGTTTATATGTACACCCACTCTTTTTGGTGGTTGCATTTGTATTGTGTGCCTCAATCACAATGGACAATGTCGAGATCGAGAGAGAGAGCGAGAGAGAGAGGAATAGCGTGTCTTTGGGAGAAAAGTGTACGAGTATAACACTGTTGCAATTAAAAAAAAGAAAGAGAGACTATAACCCTCAAAAGGAGAGGAATCATGGAGCTTTGTCACCAAACAAAGGAAAAGTAAAAGCAAAGGGAGGCGTGGTTGGAGGGTCGAATATTGTGCCAGATTTGATTAGGCTTTCCGCCTGCTTCATAAACAACTAGTGGAAAGAAAGATCAACAGGGAGGAGGCTGGAAGTGGTTATAATCGTCCCTCTCTGGGCATGACAAGGTTTCAAATAAAGAATTATCCCATTATAATAGACCCCGCTGAAGTAGTTATAGCAGTTGTGATGATTATTATTCCAAAGAAAAAACTTTTTGAGTTTTAATAACGATACTGAAATCGAATCTAGCATAAAGATATTATAATAGAAAATTAATGAAAAATATCAAAAAATAACAACTTCACTTTTAATTAGATAAAATATTGTTATTTTGAATATAAAATGATTTTTGGATAGAATTTTGAGGTAAAAGTATATATTTTATTAAAAAGGTGCAAGTAGAAGTAAAAGGTTACAACCATCTATCACAGTGGAATAATAGAAAATGACAACTATTATATTCTTTTCATATTATTTATGCTGATAATGTAATGGAAATGGCTGAAATCATTATAATGACAATTTTAATGGTTATGAAACCATTATAATGACAATTTTAATGATTATGACACCATCATTTGAAACCTTATCAAATGGTTCCAACGAGGGAACTCTTGATTGGCCAACTGCACTCCTTACGAGGGACTTGCGCTTGATGCTTCATAAGTCCTAACTTAAGATAGATCACTATTATTTGATGAGTATGGAGCCAATGATGAAGCTAGGATTTTCATGCAAGGGGACAACTGGATGCATAAACAATTAAAATTTAGCTAATATATATATATATATATATATATATATATATATATATATATATATA
>KE505465.1:138948-160555 GCA_000441515.1 Elaeis oleifera
CTGATTTTTCCTTCAAGTGGAACATGAACCGAAAACATAGTGTATAAGGAATAGAAGATAGAATCGAGATTAGTAAAGTGGCTCTGCCTGCAAAGAAAAGGTACTTCCATTTCCAGCCAACAATTTTGCTGTCTAACTTGGTCATGAGATGATTAAAGTTGGTGGGCGACAAAGGACTAGCAAATAAAGGAATACCCAGATAATTCCATACTCCACTTGCAACAGGAATTTGCAATATATGCATGACTTGATCCTTGATAACTGACCGAATCTTGGAGACTAAAATAATTTACGGCTTCAAGTAATTAATTGTTTGCCCTGTAATAGCACAATAAGCTTCTAGGACAGATTTCAAGATAATAGCATTACCAACGGTGGCCCGAATTATCAATAGACAATCTTCTGCATAAAAGATATATGATATGGTAGGTCCATAAGGTCGAGGCTTGCAGGCTTTAAACAGATTAAGTTGAATAGCACCGTTCAAATAGATAGTGAGAAATTCAGATCTAACAATGAATAAATACGGAGATAATAGATATCTTTGTCGCAGACCACAGGCTATAGAAAACCATTCGATTGGCGAGCCATTCACGATAAGAGCAAACTGAGGCTGAGTCATACAAGCCCATATCTAAGAAATGAATTTACTATGAAAGTTGAAGGCCGTAAGGAGCTTATAAAAATACGCCCACTGAAATCTATCTCAGACCTTTCCATATCAATTTCATTAACATCAAGCTCCGAGTAGGAGGAGCAACATGTAATGAGTGCATTAATTCTTGGGCTAGTCGAATATTATCTATAATATTTCGCACAGGGATAAAGGCAGCTTGTGATGGGGATACGAGTAAGGGAATAACTTTAGTCATCCTCGTGACCAGAATTTTTGCAATAATTTTGTAAATAATGTTTGCAAGACTAATGAGCCCAAAGTGCTATGCCATGGAAGGATTAGATACACTTAAAGCTAGCTCAATAATGTGATCAAGCTTAAGTGCTAACTCACGAAGGATATGGGTATAAGTGTCCCTTCGATATGAAATTATCATGGTGACTTACAAACAACTCACTGTGCTTTGATACCAGACTATCTGAATTTTTAATTTAGTGACGGAGGTTTTTGGACACAGTCAAATACTTGTGATAGTCAGTGTGTGAGTCAAAATGAAATTGACCCCTCTGGATTTTAGAATTAATGCATCAATGTATTTCAATTTAGTAAAATCTGGGTCCGGATAATCCATGTGATGGATTTGAAATATTGAAATACAATGTGGTTGACTATTTTAAGATTGACAGTTAAACCCTAGGTCACCTTGAGCATTAAGATCAAAGAGATGAATTATATGGTAACCATATGTCAATAGATTCTTGGATGATGCTTTGCATACATTCAGCTTATCCGGATGTCGGGTTTCATTGCTAGATGGTTACATCGATTAGTACAGAAAGTTGTTCTTATGCTACCGACTTAGGTTCGAACCTATGGGGTTACACATATTAAAAGTTTCTCTCCGATCAATTGGCTGATCGACAATTAAGAATCATTCAAAGATAAAATCGTCAATGCGATTGATAATTAATCCTGTGCAATAGTTGCAATAAATTTATTCATTAAGAATTAGTAAATTATTAGAGGAAAATTAGTAATTAGATTACTGATTAGCTCAATTTGATTGAGCATTAAAGTTTGGATCAAATCTAATTGAATTAAATTCAATTAGATCGAACCCGATTAGGTTATGGGATGACCTAATCGTTAGGGAAGAATTAGTCCTGATTTGATCAGGACTTGGTTCAATCTATTCCTAATTAGATTAAGAGTTTGGGTACCTAATTAGATTAGGTTAACTCATCTTAATCTGGATCTAGACTAATTAGGTTTGGATGAAACCTAATTAAGAAATAAACAACCAAAACCCTAGAGTCCAAATAAGTTGGACTTCCTCCCTTGTGCCACATCTTTTCTCCACGCCGCTTCTCATCGCACAAAATGAGTTTATGCGTAAGAGAAACTCCAACAAGAGCCCCTTGTTGTCGCCCACCATAGATAAGGAAGAGTTAGTTTAATTTGAATTCAAAGGGTTTGAATTCAAAATCCTAATCCCTATCCTATTCAACCCTTGTCGCCAACCACTTGTGAAGTGCATCTTATGTGGGATAAAAGGAATTGTTCCCGAGGATTTTTCCCACGCCAACACCTCTAGTTTGACCCTCATTAGGGTGGAACGAAAGTGGATAAAGATTGGTTGAGTTCAAATTCAAAAGGGTTTTGAATTTGAACTTAAACAAGTTCTATTCCTATCCTACCTCCACATATTCAGCTAGCAGAAAAAAATAGTTTCTTTTGGGTGCTGTTTTTGTTGGGATTTTCATCGAGAGATACCAGAGAAAAAGGGTGCCAAACATAGGTTTGGGGTGTGAGGTCTAAGGTGGGTTTCTGCCTTTCTGGGCATGTGATTTTAGAGGAGGCCATCTCCTTTTGGGTGAGAGTTCTAGCCCTTGCCTTTAGGATTTTTGGGAGAGAGAAATCAGATCAGAGAAAAGATGTTTTCTCTGATTTTCTTCTACCACTTATATTCTTCGTTAGTCCGTCTTCAACATCGAAAGGGTCTGAATTGATCGAAGAAGGAGAATCAGATCCACAGTTCTACAATCTTTACAGGAGTACTAGCTCGCGTAGAAGACTTTAGGACTGATCAGCTTTAAGTGTATGGCATTATTTAATCCTTAAGTACTTAAGTGTATGGCATTATATAATGAGAATAATATAGGTTTATTTCCAAATGGCAGGCACAGCAAAAGTTAGAAAGAAGTACTTAATTGCACCAACAACATCCAATTTAATAAGATCCCAAAAGATTTGAAAAAAAAAAAAACTGAAATCCATCCGATCCAGAATGCAAGGAGAAAACAGCCTCTTCTATTTCTTCATATATAATTTCAGAAATTAAGTCCCTGTTCTGATCAGAGTATTTGGCATTTAAGGGAGATCAATCTCAGAAGATTACAACACAAGATTCCATCTCCTACTAAAATGATCGTTAAGAAGGTCACAAATACCTTCCTCAGACTCTACCAATGTACCATCATTCTAATTCAAAGTTTTGCCAAGTCACCTTCTTGTTAATTAATGTTTTGTTACAAATTTACAATCTGAGCCTTCCGGCCATCTCTACAGAAAACGGACAAGATCCATTTGGGACACGTGAACGGCAGATTTAACAGTCCCCATATAAATTCTATGTACTCGTTCGAAATAACAGCGTTGATCCCCAAGAAGCGGGAATGGATCAGCTCCCACCATCCCTACCGGTCGGTCGGACGAAGCGAGGACGTTCGAGCGCGCCATCACGCACTCTCACGGCTATCGCCACCCCACCCCCACCCCGCCCCCCTCTCTCAAAACCCTCGCCCTCACCCAACCCTAGAAGGATCGATCTCTTCCTCTTTCCTGTACCTACTTTTCTCTTTTTGGCTATGGCGAATACCGAGAACTCTTCTCTCCGTTCCCTCCTCCCTGGCTTCCTCTACTCTTCTTCTTCCACCCGATCTCTCGCCTTGGAGCGCCTCCTGCGTCGAAGCTCTCGCTCGCGTGTGCCTTCTTCTCCTTCTCCGGCGGTTCCGTCGATCGGGCGGTCGCCGTCGGGCCCTTTCCTCGCGCAGGCGCCGAGGGAGCCCGGCAAGATCGAGCTCTATTCACCGCTCTACTACGCCGCCTGCACCGCCGGTGGGATCGCCAGCTGTGGGCTTACTCACATGGCCGTCACCCCCTGGACCTAGTCAAATGCAACATGCAGGCAAGATTTCGTTCATTTGAGGGTTTGGATTCTTTGATTTCTTGGCATTCTGCGACCGGTGGCGAGGGTTCCATTTCGTTTGATTGATTTCTTGAACAACTCTTGTTAGAAGCGCGTGTGGGTGTAGTTTTTTTTTTCCCCTGTTCTGGGCGGGAGGGTGGTATTTATACACAATGTAACTGCATGTTATGTTAATTGAATGATTGTCATCTGAATCACATAAGTTATGATGATATGAGATTTCTTTGGTTTTGATATGACATGGAATGCTGAGGGTTAGAATGTTTGCTTGATATATTCTGTATCTTAATCGCTGTTATTTCTTCATTTTACAATGATCTTTGGTTTGGGCATCGAAGTCTTTCATAATGTTTAGCTTTGTGATGAGTAAAGCATGGATAATATCGAATCACATTCATGTTATTTTCTGAATTATTGAAAATTCTCCATCTATATCTGAATTTCTTGCCATCTGATCATTTCTGTAATTTTTTTTCTGGTAATCTTTGATTTACAAGATGTGCACATTATATACTGAAGTTTTTGAGGGCCCCTTAATCTTCATTCATAGCATAGCCATGTCTATTGATAAAACATTAGTAAATCGCTAATTAATTACATACAAATTTTTATTGTTGCTAGGGTCTTTTTTCTGAATCTTTAATATTTTTGGATACTCTCTAGATTCTGATCGAAATATGAATATCAGATTATGATGTTTTGTTTTCTTGTAATGCTAGTGGTTTGTTTTAGATCCTGATTACTTTGTGGTTTTATTACATATTTTCAGATCGACCCAGCAAAGTATAAGAGCATCACATCGGGATTTGGTGTCTTGCTGAGAGAGCAGGGGCTCAGAGGCTTCTTCAAGGGTTGGGTGCCAACCCTGCTTGGGTATAGCGCTCAGGGTGCATGCAAGTTTGGGTTCTATGAGTTCTTCAAGAAGTATTATTCAGACATTGCAGGGCCAGAGTATGCAGCCAAGTATAAGACCCTGATCTATCTTGCGGGGTCTGCATCTGCTGAGGTGATTGCTGATGTAGCTCTTTGCCCCATGGAAGCTGTGAAGGTGCGTGTCCAGACTCAGCCAGGGTTTGCTAGGGGTTTGGCTGATGGATTTCCAAATTTGTCAAATCTGAAGGTGCTCTGGGGTATGACTCCAACCCCTCCTTTTTTGGCAAACCTCCTTCTCCATTGCCTTGTTGATTGTATTTTTAACCAGCCAGTATTAATCTGTTATATGCATTTTTGCTGAAATTTCAGATTGTACAAAGGACTGGTTCCACTCTGGGGTCGTCAGATTCCTTGTGAGTAGATTATCTTCCTTTTGCTCGTTTGCTAATGATTATTTCCTTTTATTACTTCAGCTCTTCATTAATAATCACTTTTATTCAGTATCTCATGCTAAAAATAAATTCTTGTAAGTGATATGGAGCATCGATTTCCTTTATATATTATGTGAAAGAAGATAACTCTAATGTATTTTAAACTTTGAAGACTACTATAGTTGGGAATTAGTTCTGATGATAACAGATAGTACTTGTATGAAACATTCAATGGGTGATATGGATACATAAATAATGTTTAAGCTTAAGTTCTTATTATCAGTACCAGGTAGGTAATGGGAGAAATAACTAAATTGGGCTTTCATATTACAACATCCATAATCTTTAGTTGTATCAATATGCTACATATTACACCTGTGACCTACCCATAAAATATGAACAAGCTTGTGATTTAGTTGATCGAAATTACAATCCTATTTTCATATATTAACTCCTTTTCTCCTTCCCTTTTGAAACCTTTGGATTGCATGGTTATGAACAAGCTATGTTTACTTTCAATTTTCATGTGAACAATAAAAGAAAGAAGTTCTAAATTTTCATTTAACCATAAGTGATCAGAAGGTAATTGAATCAGACAATGCTGTTTGTTTATGCTTGTGGCTGGTTCAAGGTTTTGCCCATCACCATTTATAATGAAATATCTAATGTCTCCTGAAAGTACATGGAAGTATGCCTGGTGTGTATTCATCCAAAATTTCAAGTTTCTATTGTTGAATCTCTGATTTTTCAAATTCTACCTTTTTATATTCTTATGGACATCATTAGTCTTGTAGTCTGATCATGACTGGCCAGATTTATATGTGTGCATATAGCAAACGATTCTCTCTACTGGAGTCTTCTCCTTATTGATGGTGTTGCGCTCTAATGAAGTAGTCTACAAACCCAATTCTCTATTTCAATAATTTGCCTCCTGTCTAAGTTTTCCTCGCAACCAGTCCATGCTTGCTACAAGTATTTCTCCTTTTTTTTTTTAGTTTTGGGGTTTGTGTATAAAAATTTGATTCATATTTATATTTATTTTAAGAAACATTGTTTGTTTTTGTCAAGTCAGTATTAGTTTTAATAATTTGAGTTCAGTGTAGAAGGTTAGATCTATGTAATTAATTATAGGTCTACATTTGGGCCTCCTTGTTTGTTTTATAGCAATCTATTATTTTCTTATTTAACCTAGCTTCCACATTTTTCTTGATATCAAATCATGTTTTCAAGATTTTTATATGTGCAAAGCAGGACATTCTCTTGCTAAAGTCTTCTTTGATCTGGTTTTGAACAGTCCTGTGGTACAAGGGAGTCTGTTCACAATAGTTTTGTTGTTCATCTCATGTCTCCATGTGAAAGCACATTGCCTATTTACAACAGTTCTTGGTAAGGATTAAAGTCCAACTACTGTTACCTGTCCTGGTCTGGTTCTAGGTCGGTACCATACCAGGGCGAGTTGGGACGGACTGGGATAGACTAGAATGACCATAACCAATTTAAGAGGATTATAAAAGAAGAAGAAGAAATACCCAAGGTGGAAGTTGTCCCGATTGTCAAGATGCAACTATCCTAATTTGTCCCAGCCAATGCCAACCAGGATGGTCAAGGTGGCCTAGCTGATGAGTGAACTGGCGCTCCATGGCCATCCCAGCTACCATTTTTCATCAGAACAGTATGTGCCGGCAAGGTGTGTTGGGACACACCAGGTCATGAATTCTTTAGCGTGTTTGTGATATTGTCAGCATATTGCATATATTTAAGATTCTCATAGATCAAAATTCTAATTCTTCTGCTTTGAATTCTAGTATCATGTATCCTCATTTATGCCTCATACCTGCACTCTTTAATCATTCAGTTGCACGCAGATAGAATCATATAAATCAGTGCCATAAGCTTGAGTCCTTGTAAATAACATCTGGATGATCTAAAAAATTCATCAACTAATCTGACCAGCATGTCTCTTTACCTTCCCTTGTTGCAGTACTGTGTCTTTTTTTTTTTTGGTTGCAAAATTTGTGATACTCTGTGCATTTATTGCTTATATTGTAGAATCTTGTACTCTAACTTGCTTCAATCTGACCTTTTATGAAGTAGCATCATATGCCACTCATTTTCTCATTGTGAGCCTGTTGCACATAGGTTTAAAAAAAATGCAGCCATCTAGTTTGCTAGACTCAGTATGCATGTATATTAATTAGTTCCTGCTAGTGTAACTATTCAATTGAAATTTGTATTCTCAAGTTGAAATTTGTACTCTGAACTTGGAATTTATTTATTTGTATTTTTGGTGACAAATTTTTGTCCTTGTAATCCTGAAAATATTGATACTATTTCATTTGATAGTCTTCATATAAGCAGCCCTAAAGAAAGGAAAAAACTGTTGGGTCTCGTGTTTCTCCTAGATGTGTTTGTTAATTTTAGATATGCAACAACCTAGGTTATTATGATTATGTTATTATGAATAGCTGGATATTGTTCAGACTAATGGGTATTACTGTTGTTACCACACGTGATAAGTGCAGATTGCATTTCTTTGAGCTTCGTATTGAAGAATGTAACTAACAATATGGAAAATCATTTTCTCTATTGTTCATTGGTGCATGCTTTTTTTTTTGTTTCTATTTTGTTAATTACATTAAGTTTGCAGATACAATGATGAAATTTGCTTCATTTGAGACAATTGTCGAATTGATGTACAAGCATCTCATTCCCACACCAAAAGATCAATGTAGCAAACCGATCCAGCTGGGAGTAAGCTTTGCAGGTGGATATATTGCTGGGGTCTTCTGTGCTGTTGTGTCTCATCCGGCTGACAATCTTGTCTCTTCCTTAACAATGCCAAGGGCGCCACTGTGGGTGACGTGAGTTTCATCCAACTATCGGCTTGGTTTCCACCATTTGAGCTTCTAATATATATATGTCTAATATGCTGCTTTAATCTGCTTTCATGTATATTATTATTACCTGTTCAGGCTGTGAAGAAGCTTGGGTTGTGGGGTCTTTTTACACGTGGCCTTCCTCTTCGGATTGTTATGATTGGTACTTTGACTGGAGCACAATGGGGAATCTATGATGCTTTCAAAGTATTCGTTGGCCTGTAAGCACCTCTCGCCATCCAATCCTTAGTATTCCTGATTTCCTCTTTTCTGCCCCACTAAATCAGAATTTACCTAAACTTTACTATTGCAACCCGAATAATTTGTGATTTTCCAGGCCAACGACTGGTGGAGTTGCCCCTCCTCCTACTCCCTCTGAGCATTCAAAAGAAAGCTGAACAAATTGGCCTGATGAACTAGCAGATAGGGTAGAGATCCTGGTGAATAAGATGATGAGAGCGATGCACTCCATTTTGAAGGGAACTGCAATATTCTTTGAAATCAAAGCATCCCCCATCTCCACAACCCACCCCCCCCCCCACACCATCCCTCTTTCTCTCATTCAAAAAAAATAGGATTAGTATCTCAATTTAGGGGATGGTTTTGATTGAGGCCTTCTGCCTCAAGTAAACCAGACATGTTATAGGTGGGAACGAATTAAGAATCATATTTCGTCTTAGATTTTTTTTTTTTTGTACTTTGACCAATTCGGTGTTACTGAATGTAGCTTTCCAATCTGAACCAGCTGAAAGAGAGGTCTTTTCCACTTTGATTGTTATCTTTATTTCTTATTCTGCATATTATTTTAATAAATGCTGTTACGGAGTTATTTTCATTGTTCTGCACATATTTTTGACCATGTTATTGCCCGGAGCAGGCACCTACAGGCTACAGCTGGTGTGCTTGGTGGACATTGAATCTGTAATTTCCCGTCTTGTGGCTGGAGAGCGATTGGTAATCTGTAGTGCTCGTTATTCTACCTGCGGGCTTACTAGACGGTATTAGGAGGTTAGGGAGGCTCCATTTGGAGAATAGAGACGCTTTCACACAAAATGTTGGCCCACTTAGAGCCGAACATATAGTGGACTTAATATTCAAATGAAGTAGTTATCAGATATGAATAATATATGTTTAAAACTTAGTAAATAAGTAAAACATCATTGTAAGAAAAAGACCTAGTAAATCTCAAGGATGTCTGGGATTTTTTTTTTTGATTTCTTAATGTTATGTAAGATAGATTTTGTGAAGCTTTCATCTTTCTTGAATAATCATATCCTTCTTTTAGTCTAATTGTAACCACTGCAATATTAGTTTAAATATAATTTTTATCTCAGAAGTAGCCCACGCTTTTTAAAAATGATAGCCAATAATTCTCTAACCACAGCATTGGAAAACAATATGAATTAACAGATGATTAGAGATATCATTCGAGGCACAGTCAATTCTTTAATGGATTTAGATTTTAGAGTGTGAACGAAGATTTTAAATTTATGGGATGAAATATCTTATTTCTATGTTAAACGAACATCCCGCTATCGCATTCTATACTGACAATTGTGTCGATCATACATGCAGATAGATATCTTTCTTCTTCTTTTTTTTTTAATCTATTTTTTTATTTTCTTTATTTTATTCTTTTTCTTCTTTCTTTTTATTTTTTATTTTTTATTATTTTTTAATTTTTTTTTATTTTTCTCCTGCATTGAAGGGTTCCAAACATGCCTCGATCTTGTTTCTCACAAAATGAGGATCGGATGGTTGGAACCTCCTCTATTGGGACGTAAAATCTTGATACGAATAAACTATAAAGTAATGTTTGGAAGCTAATCCAATGGAACACAAGCTGCGCGAATAGTCTTCTCAATTCACAAATGATAAATTGCTCTACAATGGTAAGCAATCAAACAGCAGAATGCTGCAATCTATTCCTAGCACTTCAAAACGCATGCATAATTCATGTGGGCCCCATGGCTCAAACAACTCCAATTATCCAGTGTGTGTATATATATATCTTACCTTATGGCCTGTACTGAACTTTACCCAGCTCATTCCCCATGTCAGACATAATTCAGCATGTACGTCCCCACCTGCAACACACGCTACAACTAATCCATGCTTTGTGTAGGCCCTAACCAGAAACCTACCACGCGTCAGAGCAGCCTGGCTCGACAAGGAACTTTGCCTCAAGGAACCCAACAGCTGATCCGCTCCACGCGGAAAATGGTGCGCTTCTCTCCTCGGGCACCTAACAGCTAAAACGGTTCGGTTGTAACGTAATAGCCCGGATCGCCTCCCGGCAAGCGTTCGCACTCCGAATCAAAGGGCGTGCGGGCAGGATCCGGTCACCGCCGCCATGTCACTGGTCGACCCTACCCACCCGCTTCTGGTCATCGTCGCCACCCCCCGCGATTCCCGTCACCGCTTCGTCCCGTTACCTCACTCCCTCGTCCACTTCCCCTTTCTCTCGTCGACTCCAAAACAAGCCTCTTCGTTTCCCGGTGAGATGCGGTGCTCCGCCCCCGGTGGGCTCCCAGAAGCCGTACCCGAACCCGTTCCGCTTCCTCAGCCCCATTCCGATCCTGCTCGTGTCCGCCGGCTTCCTCTGCGCAGGGGCGTTCCTGCGCGTCCTCCCGCCGATTTCCCCGAGCGGTGGCGCCACCTCCTGGAGTTCTCGGAGGGGCGGAGACGAAGGTCACCAGGCTCCCCTACCACCTGATCCAGGCCGTCATGGCCTCGGAGGACCGCCGCTTCTTCTGCCACTTTGGGGTCGATCCCTACGGGATCGGACGGGCCGTCGTCTATTACCCCAATGGCGGAGGTGGAAGCACCATCACCCAGCAGGTGAATTGATCCTTACGTCGGCCGTTCTTGATGAACGATCATTTTTGATCGGCTTTTATTGAAATTTTATGTCGATCTTTCGTTGTTAAAATTGATTAATTTGCTAAAATTATGTCAATTTAGAACCTTTATTGGAGATATTCCAATTTAGCATTGAATGACGTCAAGAAGCAAAAATGTAAAGAAATAATATATAAAATGTTGTAATTGAAAGCGCAAGAGTCAAATGGGTTTGTTCCTTGTTCTCTACTGTTGGTAAATTAGGGGGTCTACGTCTTTGTTGCACCAATTTTTAGCTATTACTTCATCGAGTTTTGCTCTACATGTATACAGGCATTCAAGTAATCATCGGACCACCAAGCTTACTTTTTGTTGCAAATATAAGAATTAAGAAAAGTCATTTCAATTAAGAGTTTCTATCCGAATACTTGTTATACAATTGAAAAGACTTCTTGTGTACAAGGAGAGGTGCACACATGTTGTTTTGTATCAAAATGTTCTTGAGTTATTCTATTGATATTCTCCAAGATCTGCATAACCGCATCTTTATGGGATCTCTTTCTTGGAATAACTTATGATCTCTGCACTCAGCTTTATGTTAACTCTCTACAAATTGGTGCCATATTCCTAGCTAACCTAACCTAAGGTAAGAGAAGAGTTTGCTGCGGTACTTAGATGGGCATAGGCTGGTAAAACACCTACCTTATTGGTACTGTAGATTAAGTTTATATGGATGTGGGACAGCCATCCAAGGTTCCCTTACTCTTGGAAGGAATTTGATGAAGAGTATGATTAAGCTTTTTTACAGGAGACGTTCATCTTTGAATCACGGCTTATAAATGAAGAGCGGAATTGAACACCATTATCAAAATATTGTGCAAAATAGTGTCATTGAAATTGGATTATTTTAAACGTGAAATTTGAAAAAGCATGATAAATTGTAGTGTACTATAACTTGCATCTTTAAGAATACAATAAATATCTCATTTTCACTGAAATTGTCTGTGGAACGGACATGCTGTTAATACTCTATTAGCATATCTGAACAAACCATATAAACATGAGTTACTTTTCTTTGTTTCAGTATGCATATTGTATGTGTCAGTATATATTTTATAAGATGTGCATGTCCTTGAGTTCAAGAGCTCTTGTTACATGTGTAATCAACTGATTTTGTCAATACATGGCCTATGTCAAATAGACACCGCTGATTATTTTATGATTGTATGCATGTGAAGGATCAACCTTTTTTACCTTCAATTCTTTCTTTTTCCTGTATGTGCATGCTTAAAATCCTTTGTGAACATTAACCTGATTCAACGATTTGTCTACTTCAAAATGAGCAATACCAAATATGTAATCTCTCCATGGTTGGGTTCTTTAATCCAGAACATAATTTGTATGCTTTAACATCCATACGTAATTTTCATTTTGAAATTGTTAGATGTAAGATGTTTAATTTGAAAGAACCAGAATTTTGGTAGGAGTTGATGTCTTGAAGAAATCTTGAACTGATTTGGCATCAGGTAATGTTCTTCTTTCAGTAGATGTTTCCTTGAATATATTGAGTAGTGGTCTTCCTTAAAACATTCAATATACATTTGTTTATCATAAATAAACTTTGTAAATATATTAAATGCTTGAGCCAGCGGGTTTTAGCTCAGCTGGTTGGGTACCCCTCTCCTAATGGCCTGCCATTGGAGGAAGTCCGGGGTTCAAACTAGGTTGGCAGCACATTACCACCCTATAGCTTGGAAAAAAAAATTGTTTGATGAAATGGTTCCCTTATTCTTCGGTAACTATAATGAGATGCAAATAGTTTGTTGAGTTCATTTTTTTCTTGAGAGGAAAGAATTTGGGCAAAGCCCAATCTTGTTAATTTCAAATAAGATGTGGATGTTTGGAAAATTTATAAGTAAATATGTGTGCATTAATTGGTTGAGATATTCCTTTCATGAAAAAAGTTCATTTGTTAAAAAGAAAGAGTAATCCGAAAATTGATTTATTCTAGTCCACTTACTTACAGATGTTAAATATGCTTAAGTTGATCCTGCAATTGACTTAGTGGTTCAGAAGACTTTCTTCGTGCACCATAATATCATGATTGTCATCACTTTTATGATCAATCTAATATGTAATTAATAAATAGGTGCAATGAGTTCTACATTTATTACCCATGCATATTGTTTTCAGAGTCAAAAATAACTTAGCTTGCTAGTTTTCTTATTGATGGAAGCTTATCCACTTATTCTTATTGCAGCTTGTGAAGAATGTCTTTTTGACAGATGAACGTAAATTTTCAAGAAAATTTGTTGAGGGAATATTGTCACTGATTTTAGAGAGGAGAATGTCAAAATGGGAAATACTGTATTCCTATTTGAACAAGGTGCAAATTTTTCATATCACCAGTTGATTGATGTCATGTCTAATTTCTTTCTCATTATAATTTTGAAATTCTGTATTATTGTACTCTTTATGTCAAAATTGCTTTCTTGGGAAGCGGGCTTATATCTATTGAATAATGAAATTATGACAAGTCATTGCCATCAAAAAATTTCAAAAAAGTAACACATGCATAGATATTATACACTGTACAATAGATTCAAAATAAAAGAATGATCAAATGATGTTACATCTTGGTCATTAATATCGGTTAAGGCCCTGATTTAAGGTTGTGGTGATGATTATTAAATTGGAGGAGTCCGGCTAAGCCCTGCGAATAAAATTTTTGAAATATATGTGCATATATAAACATATATTACATTATTATATATGTACTGTAACCAAAAAAAAAGGAAAAAATAGCTCAAAAGTATTGAAGATCTCTTGATGAATCTCGAAAATTTTATTTGCAGGGCTTAGTCGGACTCCTCCAATTTATTAATCATCACCACAACCTTAAATCAGAGCCTTAACCAATATTAATGACCACATCATTTGATCATTCTTTTTATTTTGAATCTATTGTACAGCAAAGTGAAGATTCATCAAGAGATCTTCAATATTTTTGAGCTATTTTTTTCTTTTTTTTTTTTTCGTGGTACAGCAGTAGAACTAGGGTCAGTTGGATGAATAGGAGAGTTGCTTGGGGTCCTATCTGACCAGTGTAGGCCTCTAGAATTTTGTTGGACTTTATGTTGGGACTTCTTGCTTTTCTAATATTGGTTGGGCTCATGATCCTATTGATTGGTATTTGGCACCTGTTTAAGTATATACTTTGAAGACTTATATTTTTAGAGACAAATCAAGATAATGTTTACTGTCCATCACGTCCCTCCATTGTCCGTATTGTATGATAATTGGAACTCTATATTAATGTGATCAGCTTCATTTCATGTTTATGTGATGTGCATCATACATGGTCTGGACTTCAGTTGCCTTTGTCAGTTACATTACTAGTTTGTTTGCACATCTCCTGTTTGCCAGTCACCAATTATCTTAACCTAGACTTAACCTATTCACACTTTAAATTTGTTAAATGAAGTTGTAGTATGTGATCTATTGTGACCAGATGGAGTCTAGGTACAAATAATCCTGAATTTAAGCTTCTCTTATAGCATTTTTACACAGTTTATTTCATGAAATTTTATGATTTAAAAAATTGATATCATCGATTGTGATCGTAGAGATTTGCTACCAGCATTATTAATGGGTAAATTTAATTTCTCTGTTATTTACTTCTCGAGTTTCCATGACATAGGAGAAGGGTAAAAGCATTAAAACATCCAAATTGCCTGGGAAACTTGCTGAAGTTTTAGCTTCTTTTGACTGTTATGGTGCCTTGTGCGTCCTCACCCTGGAATTTCAAACTTACATGGCTCTTGGTTGGTTTCTTGAGATTGCAATTTTCTCTTGTAGCCTGAAATTACAAAATATCTTAAAGGAAATTGAATACATGAATTACACCTTGCTGCTATCATGCTGATGAAAAGAATATATTATTGGCTTCTAAAAAAAAAAAAGGGATCTCCAGCAGATGACACTATCTGATATTGTTCCCTATTATCAAAATGAAGCTGATATAGGTGAGTTGGGATATATTCAGAATATCATATGTTAATATCATTTTTTTTGTGGTGAAGAAAATATGATATTTGCTGATATAAACTGGTATATGATAAGATGCAAAACCTCATTGTTATCTTTAAAGCTTGCCATGCCGATAATACTCTCATGTACATTTAGTATCTGGATATAATTTTTTAAATCCAAAATTGCCAACTGTTTTCAATTGTCATGCCTTAGTGGTCCTCTTATACATATTTTGTTTGATGTGGGGACTAATCACTTGAATGTCGATCCCGCAGACATACTTTGGACATGGAAATTTGGAATTGAATCTGCATCTCTTTTTACTTTGGAAAGCACCCTTCACTTCTTAATGTTGGGGAGTCAGCACTGCTGGCTGGGATTTTGCCTTCTCCTGAGACTCTTAACCCATTTACAAGCCCTAAAAGGTTACAAATTCTACATTTAACAGTCAACAACTTGTATTCTTTACTGAAGTATGTGGGTAGTAGATGCATGCAGTGGCTATATTTTGTTCTCACAGTAGTGTCCTTTTCAAACTATCGTGCAATGTTCTGATTCAGCTTAGAAAGCATAAAGTTTCTCTTTCTTATAGGGGAAAGTCTTCTCAAGCTAGAGCTTTGAGAAGGATGGTAACAGCAGGGTTTCTTGATTTGGAGACAGCACTTCTAATTGTGAGCCAACCTCTTTGCTTGCATATTGATGGAACGGGGAGGTAATGTATTACACTTTTATCATTGACATTTTTAAGTAATTTACCAGTGTTTGTTCTCTTGGTTTAAAGTTCAGAAGTGCCATAGATTAATGTTGTGCAAAACTGTCTAGAATAAATTGTGACATTATGGTCCTCATGCAAAACATTGGTGAGAAAATGGTAGGATATACGATCATTTGACATGCGGGTGTGTGCTAATTCGTCAAGCAGGTGACATAGGACAATGAAGATGATAAACATAGATGACGAAAACATTGAGTTGAAGAATGATGATCTGTTGTAAAGTATTTGATTTAGATTAAGGAAACATTGACATGAAACTTTCTTATACATCCAACTGACAATCAAAATCGGTATGAATAAGTTTATAGTTAATTCTGTCGAGTAATTGTTCTTCAACAAAATTTGGTGAATTATCAAATTTCCTATTTATTGTTTTCAAATTATTGGTTTAGCCTAGCATGTGAATATGTACTTATGAATCTAAAAACTACTTATTGATAATTAGATTAAGCACAAACCTGGCCATGTTACACAATAAGACATCCAAACTGGAAAGTAGACTGCTGAGGTTTATGCTCCTTTGCAGAATTAGCTGTTGAATGGTTGTGAAGTAAACAGGTGTGCAACAGATGTTTTTAAGCCCATATATCATATGATTCTTTTTTGTCACCGAGGAGTGCCACAATTTCCTTGTCCCATCCATTCATCATATCTTTCACTCTTCCCCTCTCTCTTTCAATCGGGCAGCAATTAAAGGTTCTTGTCCTGCCCAATTCTATCTGCTTCAAACCTTGCCTACATACTCAGCTACTCTCAAGCTGCCACATCTGAGTGGGTGGTGGGTGCTAGGGCACTTGCATCAGCCTAGGTGGACTGCCCCACTTGTCAAGTGCCCAAGTGGCTGCTTGAACCACTTTATATGGCAATGATTGTGTTCTCTTCTTCACTGGTTTAGTTCACCAAGTTTTGTCGCTTGCCCTGTTTTACTCTATTTGAGTTTGATTAGCTTGTGTTTTCCATGCAAATCTTTGTAACCCTTGTTAATTATTGTTTATATTTGTCATATTGGCAAAATACTTATTCTGTGGCTACTATAAAGCACTCTTGGATCAATAGATTTCATGGAGATCTTGCCATTATGAAGCTCATGAGTGATGACTCCCATCCGCTCTCATTGTTGTTCCTTTGTTTATGGTGTGGATGGATATTGATGGTCATCTTGGAAGCATATTTGTATGACTTAGGGCTGAAATCGGATCGGATACGGATCGGGTACCACCATATCCATATCCATATTTGTTTTGTCTGACAAATATAAATACGGATATGGATATTATTCGGATACAAAAATTCATATCCATATTGTTTTAAATGGATACGGATACAATTCAGATACTGGAAGTATAGATATAATTACAGATATTACTTAGATAATTAAACTTTATAGCTACAGAATCAAAGATATTACTAAATAGATGATAAATCAAGTTAATAACACGTTTATATAGTTGCATATTTCTCTTAAAATTAATAAGTATTATATAAAATTATATAAGCTTACATATAGATTCGGATATTCGGATACGGATCGGATAGTTGTCTATCTATATCCATATCCATTCTTTTTTATGGATATGGATACGGATACAGATATTAGTTGAATCTTCAAATTTCTATCCATATCCGAATTGATTTGGATACGAAAATGGATCCGGACGGATAATATTTATACCACTTTCATCCTTAGTACGACTATTGGTCCTAATCACCTTGACCACTAGACTTGCCTTAAATGCGTGCATCTCATTAACACCTTTATTCAACAAATGTTAAAAGAATGGACTAAATCAAAAATATCTTTGTGGGAACCTAGTTGGGAAGCTCAAGTAAAATAGTGGCTGTATGTGTTTGATACTATTCCCATGTTGGTTGATGCTAAAAAACTAGACCTTACCAAACAAATGAAATTGGCATGCATTCAGGACGATAAAGTTAACATTTAAGTTGCTGGATGGTTCGCCTCTAATTTTACAAGAACTGCAATTCATTCAAGTTCAACTTTCAATGATCGTTTCAACCTTTATGGAGTTTTGTTGGTTCCAGTTACACCATACAGAAATTTGCCTTCTTGATATCAGTTACTAGCCCACCATAATCTGTAAAATGGCAAACCCACTAATCTCACCATAGTTATCGTCTTATACCTCTCACTGATCCTGACAAGTTTCCTTAGCGATCTAAAAAATTTAGATCTTTTAAACAAACTTTTTCTGTAGAGCCCGTCAAATTTCAGTGGTTCTCTATCAAATGGTTTACCCAATATACATTAATAAAACAGGTGATTCTGTCTTCACATCTTTTCACCAATTGCCTAAATAACAAAATGAACTAAATGTTGATTTTTCTCTTTTTCATGAAGTCATATTGATTTCTGAATATTGGTCACAGTATTACTTAATCCTTGTTCCATCACATTCTACCATAAATCCAGTAAACTAACTGGCCTAGTGCGGTGGCCAGAGGTGGAAAAAGTAAAGCAGGAAACAGTTAAATTCATGATTTCACTAGCAAGTGTCCATGTTCTGCCTAATATGTGTGGTCTTAGTGTTGAAACTAGGCATTTAACTGAATGAACTCATTATATGACATTCATAATAGTAGGAATCTATTCAGTAACATCATGTAATTGATCACTCTGTGTTGTTGCTCCAAGTTGTAACTTGACTTCTGGATTCTTTCTCGTAGGAATATGAAGATTTCCAAAAACAGATGAGATCAAGCTCGGCTATCAAAGACATATGGAATTGGGAAACGGCGAGCATAGCATGGGAAGCAAGAGAACATATGGAAAAATGGGCCATGAGGATGCACAAGAGTAGATGATAGCAATGCATTCAGGAAAAGCAACAGAAACTTATTGTTGGAAAGGCAAGTCATTATATAGTATCCTGCCACATGATTCAGTGGATAATTTTCACCAGTCATGCTTGTAGGTAATAACCATTAGAATTAGCACATAATCTTTTCCTATTTTGATCATTTTTGGTATTTCATCCTTCCTGGCACATCCTGCAAAATTTGACAGAGAGAAAAAAGGCACGTCTTCATTTATTGCGTTCAAGATTCTGACAGTACATCCTTTTCTACATTGGCAAGCATGGTGCATGTCCCTTTGCCATCTTTAATGAGGTGAACATGTACAAAAGGCTAAGTTGTACATAATGCAAACGATTTAGAAACATGAAGAGCTATCATGCAATTGAAATTCATAGAATGGCATCATGTTGTCAGAAAATGTTTGTACAAATCAAGGGGCAGTGAAGTTCACTGTTTAGCATGCAGGGAAGAATTAAAGAAACTGCATAAGATGCCTGCAACATGAGCAACATATTGGATGTCTATTACTACTCCTCCTAACTTGTTTTTTGCCCTTGCATCTACTAAATCACACACCAAGAACTATTTTTGTGGGAGAGAGATTTTCTATTTCCTTTAATTGTGGTGGTTTTTGGGGTTGAGGTTCAGGGCATAGATTGGAATTACATAATACTCTCTTGTTATGGATAGGCGCAATGGGATTATTCAATATTTGACCATAGCAAGTAGTTAGCCATTAGCTTTAGCATGTTACAAGAGAACTTTCCATACAGAGAGCTATCATGGCAATATGGTTATATTAAGTCACAAAGTGGTAAGCATGTTGTTACCTTAGAAGCAAGTGTCGGAATCTGGGACATACCCTCTTGACACCTGATGCTTGGGAAAATAAGTGATTTTCTATCACTTTACGGACAAATAAAAGCTATTTCTAGGAGGCTCTTGCTTTTCCCTGATTCACACAATATTGAACAGTTTTCTAGCATCTGAATAGGCATGCCTTGTAGTTTAAAAATGATTTTTGATTATTATAGATGAACAAAAATCCTTTGGTGCACACTAGAGGAAATCGCTCAGTGTTGTTTTCCTTTTTACCACATATCCCACCACATCCATCTTAAAATGCAAATCAAAGAGTCAAAGCTTAATGGGACTCCTACTAATGGAGTCTGTCTGTCTTATGACTTAAAAAAAATACGTGAAGCATCTGTTTGTGAGGCCATCTGCCCGTATCTCTTCTTCCTTGTCAAACTGTCCTTCCCTCTTTATCCATTCGTAAGGTCTTCCTCCTCCCCAAGTCCTGTGGCTTTGTGTATCAATTTACTTAGAGGTGTACATTATCTGGTCATGTATTATGTACTGGTAAATACCATATTCTAATAACTATGTATTGTCTTACCTGGAGGTGTAAATTGGATCACTGCATGACTAATTTATCATATAGGTATCACATAGCTATGGATTATGTATTAGTGAACACCGTATTTTGACAACTGTATACTAATTCACATAGAGGTGTAGATTACGTCACTATTGTGTATATATCAAAAAAGCTTATAGTATGTTTTAGAAAGCCAACAAGTATATATTATCTTTACATAAACTCTATATCACAGAACTCAAAGTTCTGTATTTGAAAAGGAATGCAAAACTTTTGCAATTCTCAAAATATCCCTGCCAATTCTATTTGAATCAAAAAGCTTCAAATGAACTCGGGGATATTGATTCACAGATCCACTGACATGGGGAAGGGGGAGGAAGGCCTCAGATTGACAGAGAGGATGCCTTCACGAGGAAGAAGAGCCACGGGATGGAACCACAAGACTTGGGAAGGAGAGGAAGGCCTCATGAAAGGATGGAGAGGGAAGGTTGGTTTGATGAGGAAGAAGAGATACTAGCAGACAGTCTTTTTGTTTTGGTTGTGGGGGGTGTCTTCACTTTTTTCTATGTCATGAGATAGACCAACTCCGTTAGTAGTATGAGTCTCGTTCTGCTTTGACTCTTCAATTTCCACTTTAAGATGAATGAGATGGGATACATGGCAAAAGGGAAATGGCCCTAGATCAGGTGTAAATCATCTCAAAAATGCATACACTATAAATCATTATAGACAAGCATACACTGTAAATCATCTCAAAAATGCATTTGTTCTGATAAACATGACTGTGTACTTAGTGTACCATGATCATGGTATGAATAACTTGCTTTGGCTTGGCTACCATAATTTGAGAATTTCATACATCATTCTAGCATGGTTGTTTGCATGGTACATCATTACAGAATTTTCAAATAATCTACTCTTGCTGGTTATGATGGAGAAGTAAGTCGGCTCTCAAACAAGATGTATTTCATGGATATTCATCCACATGCTTTTGCCCCTTGAGGGTGACTTTTGGAATTGCAAGAAAACCTCGTACTTCTGTAAGTTCTGTTGACCTTCTTCCTCCATAGGCACTTTCTCATCCATAACCTTAATTGAGCTTTGGTATCCACTGCCTCTGTCCAGGGTCCAAACACTATCATGTACCCAGAAACTTGAATGCTTGAATTTTGTGCAGAAGGGTTATTCTTTGCTCTTGGTTTGGTAGTGGTACTGATAACCTTGGACACTTCATCTCTGTCAGTTGCTGCAAATTCAATTGAAACTTGATCAAATTTCATCGGAGATACTGATGTAGTAACAGAAACAAATGTATGAGGAAAAAAAAAATCCCAATGTTGCTTCCACATTAGGCTTTGAAGGAAACTGGCAGATTCAATTCAGCAGAGTTTTTCCTTGTCTCCAGAATGGACCAAACTGATGAGTTGAGTGCTCATTCATGCCTTTCCCCACTCCACTCTAGTTGCAAATAAATGAAAAGGGATCTACATTTGTCAGCAACAGAAGCCCTGATCATAGCTTTTCTGATCATGTATCAATCAAATGAAAATATTGTGATATTATATTCATGTGCCTGAAAATCCTATCCTTCTTCCTCCTTTGCACATCTGACCTTATATGTCATCTTTCCTGTCCGTTGCATCAAGATTGTTACATTACGGCTCCATGGACTCCATAGCTGGTCATATCAACCAATCGAGAACTAAAATCTATTTCACACTTGAAGACCGAGGTTAGTCAAAGAGATGTAATGGGAT
>KE505465.1:165262-200205 GCA_000441515.1 Elaeis oleifera
AAAAGTTTATAGGTATTAAAAAGTTAGAAAACCCCATCTTGGAGATATGAAATTTGATTCTTTCATTGATTTTGATTCCACCTCTCCAAAGAAACGTGCAGTCGTTGTAAAAAGATTAGTTCAAATCAACAATTGATCAAATTTGTGGTAGATCTATTTTTTTGGTACATTGTTGATGCCTTGTTAGCCTCCCGTGCTATAGTGGTGAAAACATGCTCAATCCAGACAAAAGATTTACTGATGTTTTCCCCACATGTATATGCATGCTTATTTGCATTAAGATATATATGAATTACAGTTTCAGTGTATATTAAATTTCTGCAAACTATCTCAATCTTAGCTTTGCAGTAGCTCTTTTGTCAACCTAGGACCTGTTAGCATTTGTCAGGTTTTAGAAGTGATCCGCACATGTAAGGAAGTTGTTCCCTGTGCCAGTGAGGGTGAAGGAAATGTGAAGTTGTGAAAGTTGTGAAGTTTATTCTTTCTCGTCAATGTCTAAATTTAGTAAGTGATTCAGAGTTTTATTGGAAAAAGTAAATGGTGAAATTGTGATTAGTTGTAATTGGATGTTCTGTGGATGCTGTGAAGGAATTTTGTCCTCTAAGTGTTAGCAAACTGAAAAACCAAGAAGAGTTATTTCACCACAGGGTGTGAGATTAGTGGATAGATGTAATGTAGAGCAGCCATCAAGATTCCCCTGGCTATATGAAGAGTCTACATAGAAGAAAGTATGGTATGATATATGGAATCACATTTATCATCAAGGAAATAGAGGTATTCCAAAGGTCCACATTGAAATGTAATTAATATAGTATTCCAAAGGTCCACATTGAAATGTAATTTATATATTAATCTTGCAAATATTGTGAACCTTATTCTTCTTCGAGTATGTTTATGGGGGATTCAATGACTTATGCAAATGGTCTTACTAAATTAGGTGGCAAGAAAGGATGTACCACTAGCAATCATTTTCCAGAATGAGGTTTCATGGAACCACCTCTTTGGTTGCTTTGCAGTCAGCTATATCATCTGCTTAGTCATTCTTCAAGTTATTTATTCTCTTGTTTATATATCATATAATTCAATTTCACTTTGTTCCTAGAAGTAATTTTATGATAACAAGAATTGAAGATTCAGTATTACTTTGGTTTCAAAGAATCGAATGGGTTTCAGTTTGGGCAATTTCAGCATTATTGGTAGTTTGAGTTCTAGGTTCAATAGTTTCATACAAACAAATCCAAAAATTTAAATATAACAAAACAGTAGATAGTGAAACAAACAGCTAAAAAAATTAAATCAAATTTCATTTAAAATATACTGCATTGTCTGGGATCTTGTAGGCATATTTTTTTGGTGGTTTCTTGTTGAAAAAACGTATGCATATATGTATTGGATGAACATGTGCATGTGTGTGTATATACATAATGTGTGTATGTATGTATATGTATATATTTTCTAGCATAAAGAATTAATGACCATATTTTACATCATTTTAAGGATGACAATTTAGCATACGTAACTCTAAATAATTTATAAATTTAAGCTTTAGGGTTGCCAAGCCAATGTCAAAAAGCTAGCTTCCTATAAATTTCTCTGAAGCCCAAAGTTGCCAAAATATAATCTAATGTGCATTCGGGTCCTATGGTGGTGGCTTTATCTTGGGTCATTTTGACGTCTTGGAATAGTTGTCTTGGTTGAGAGAAGCTCCCAGGGCAAGCTATCCACCTTTGAATGGTGAAAGTAAGTAAATGATGCATATCATGTAGACGACAACCAAAATGCCTCACATTTGATTTTATAAGTCAGCCCTTCTCATTCAGAATAGAACAAATTTGTTGTCTAACCTCGACCAAATCTCATCTTCATTGATGGATCTGTTTTGCTTTTAGCTTTATACATGGGTCTGATTTTCCTCTAGGTTTCTGTATAGGATGACCTAGGTTAGTCTGGTTTGTGGCTCTTTTAGGTGGGTTAAATTGTCATCAGTTTAGTGGAGTACTAGCTCCTGGTGATCAATCTATAAAAAACCGGTGATGTAGACAATAAATAAACCACACTTGATCTCTTGGATTGGCTGGTCATGCAGAGATGAGACATCTAATAAGGCTCTTGAGTAAGGAGTACTTCAGTTTTTGTTCATTTTCAAAGAAGAACTAGGAAAGGAGTAATCTTAGCTGAAATCAGGATGAGGACAGGATTGGAACTCACATCCTTGGTACCAACTGCCAAAGACTTCATCAACTGCACTAGTTGGCACCCTCCTGCCAACAGAGTTAGACCTAACATATTTCAGTTTTGGCCCACCTAGAATGTGACCACAGCATGGGAACTGAGTTTTCATGGGAAAATTACCTTTGCATTTCAGTATATATGATCTTTGCTATGTTACACACGTACATTCTTTATAATTAAAGATGGTTTAGTTTGCATGAATATCAGTGTTGAATAGGTGTGTGAGATCTGTGCACACATTGTACTGGTTCAATCTGTAAAATGAATTAGTTTGCTAATATAAATACAACTCTATCTACATTATTTATACATATATGTGTGACTATGTACTATATATGAATGCATATGAACATATTTAATCATAATTTGTATATATGAATGAAGTATAAGTTAAAAATAAAAACATCGTGCACCTATATACATATTTGTGTATATATAACTAGATTCATGGATATCTGTATCTTTGTATTATGCAAAAATATGCACCATATAAAGTATTTTCTTGCAATCTTTTCTTGTATGGCACATATATATTGATGAGGGAACGAGAAACTTTGGACTAAACCTCAAGGAAACTTATAATGTTAAAATAATAAATTAAAGTAACCACAAAAATACCTTTCATTCAACAATTGCAACCTTTAACTCCAATCTCTAGCAAGACGGATGACTAAGGAAGCTTGCCAAACTCCACCTGTTGGGCTAAACAGCTATAATACATGGTATTATTTCTAGTAGATTAATAATCTATTGAGTAAAAGTTTATCAAATTATAGTATATTTTGAGAGGGACTGACTTGGTTATGTTTACAACGATACAATTTAAGGTATGTTTAAAAATCTAATTGTGAAAATGAAGTACTTGATCATAGAATGATTGAGTGTATTTGTACTAAGTCCATACCTGGGCAATCACCTAGATGCCTAGATAACTGCCTAGGCTATAGGATCACCCAAAGTCGCCGAGGCTATTTGACAACCATGATTCGTAAGAATTGAGTGTTTGTATCCTTATCAATTGAAAACCAATGTTTGCATATGGTGAATTGCCTCTTGATTTCAATTTTCTTTTCGGGACTTGCATTTAGTTAATCCAACCCGTGTTGTTGAGCCCGTTATAATATTACATGGAGGCTTTTTCTTTGTTTTTTTATGGACAATTCTATTGAACTAGACACTTTTGGCAGTAAGTAGTTATTTTGCATAGTCATATAACATCACTTTTTCTGTAACCATTATGTTAAAACTGCAAGCTATCTTCTGGAATGATATTTTTTTATGATCAGTGTAAAAATTTATCAATGGGTAGATGTTAGCCTCTTGGAGTGTGTAGTATTTTTTTGAAACATTGATGATGATATCAAAAGCCTTTGAGATATTCATTGCTGGTCATTGTTATATATAGCCTCAGATTGTTTTGCACGTGTACTACAGGTGTTGTGAAACAAAAGCGGACTGTTTGGAGGTTAAGCATAATATCAGATTTCTTCTGGGCCATTGTGAATTTCATTGGTGTGTTCTTTATGACAATGTTCTCGGTATGTGCTTGGTTCATGGTTCTTCTCTTGTTGGAGTCATTAAATGGACCATCCTCTCGGACTGAATTGTCATCCAGAAATTGGTGATGTCTATAACGAGGGTTGTGTCTTGCAGATGGAAAAATCAAATGAATACAAGAAAGGGTCAGGCTCTAGTAAGAAATGGGATGGTGGCCCTGGAGGTGGTCCTGGAAGGGGTCCATATGGTGGTGGTGGTGGTGGTGGTGGTGGTCCCCGTGGGCCACGTACATTGGCTGATCTCAGGGGAAATGATCATAGTAAGTCTATTATTTTATTGTTTATCTAGTATTTTTTGGGTTTTAGTTCCAAATATGTGATTATCAGCTATGAGTTTCAGGTTCTCTTCCTGCATGTGGATCCTGCTGTGGAGGCTAAATGCAATTTTACATCTTTCTGGATCGTTTGCCACCTGTTCAAATAGACTTTCTGCTTTTCTGTATCAAGACAATATGTTTGAAATGGCTCCTTTCGTCACAGCAACTTGTAATTCAGGTTGTGGACATGTGGCATGTTATGGTTTTGGTTTATATGGAGTATCTCTAGTGTAAAACTCTAATACAACTTGGAAAAGTTGGTCTTACCTGGAGTATTTCTACCATACAATTCTGCTTGCAACTGGAGATATCCTAAAAAGCAATAATGATGTGTGGAATAGAAGGTAGCTTTCCAACTGCCCATTTTTTCGTGAAGGATATTCGTGGTGATCGATCAGATGCTCCGTTTTGTTGTTTGAAGGATTCTAACGTCTTAGATTTCCCACACCATGCATGCACCGTCGAACAGATTCCTTATTGGATCAATTGTTTAATTTTAATTGATTAATAATTAACGGGTACTGAACTCAACTCAGCTCGGAAGGGGTAAATTAGTGAATTTATCTTTCACCGAATAGTGGATGAGGCTTGGTGATTGAATCCACTGTTGGACATTGGTAATAATATTTGATGAGGTGGGTATTCATTTCATGTTATGATCTTCTTGTCAACTGGAATTCTTCAGATTTTAAGGCTGTGATAAGAAAAGCGTTCAAGTACTCCAAGATGGTTTGAGTTGTTCGAATCATTTATTGTTTATTAAAAATTGAGCTATTTATACTTAACAATGGATGAAATATGCATCTGAGGTATTTGTTGTATCTGTTTATTATTTTTTGTTCCTTCCTGTCTAATAATTATGCGTCATCTGTTTAACAACTTCATCACCCTTTCTGAAAGACAAATTATTAAGTTGAATTATGCATGGCAGCATGCTCTCCTCAATCATTGGATGTGACTTTTATGTGATGGATGTCTATGTTCAGTTCTGATCAAAATCTTAGGAGTTTCAATATTCGCAGCTACTGTATGTGTGATTGATTGGAACTGCTCGCGTACTTTGTATGGTCGTAAACTCATCTACGTAAAGTTATACCCATTATTTTAAGATTCACTTTTAAAGATATATGTATAAAATCAGTTCAACAACTGTCAAAGATCGTTGGGGCACGCAAAGAAAAAGCAATGTGAAAGATTTGAAACCATCCAAAAGTTTGACATGTGGGATCTAGATATCGGTAAACATTCAAAGTCAGACAAAAAATAGAACATTTCTTCAATAGCCCAACGAAGAACTCAGACTAATATCTTTTAAAACATTAGATTTTTGAAGTACTTTTATAATCATTCATGTTAAAATAAATATTGAAGAAGCAAATAATGAAAATAACAAAAAAAAAAAAAAAGGAAGAACCCTTTAATAGCAGCATGAAGCAACATTAACTTGTAATTCATAAGAATTTCTTTAAGTAGTTGTAAATATTTTGACAGTAAATGTTGTAATACATTAATATTGAAAAACTTTTAGATAACTGGAGAGAAATTTAGAGAATCATTTATGCATGGAAAATGTGAGGATAATCTCTTTTTTTTTTTGGGACAATTGTGAACGTTGTTACTATAATAAAGCTAGATAAAAGAATTATTAGATGAAAGCATCAAAATGTAACACAAATCAAGCATTGTCCTCACGCCTTCTCCATCTGAGGGGTACAAATTAAGCATCCAGATGCATGACAGCAGCTCAAATTGGATTACGTGGGCCCACCAATGCAGCCTTTTAGCCCAGCAATCACGCACGACACGCACGCAAACACCGGCTGTTTGCTGTCTGGGACCATACAGCTCCTTTGCCATCCTATTTAGATACCCATCCTATTTGCGGTCAGGGACCATGCGGCTCCTTTCCCCGACCCTCCCCACCACCTCCGGGGCTCTCCGCGTTCTCTCGCCATGGCTTACTTCCCCACCAGCATCAACTCCAGCAGCCGCCGCCGCCTCAGCCTCAGCCGCCACCCAATCCCTACAGGTCTAATTCAATCCTCCCAAATTCCAAAACTCTATCTCCTCTCCCATTTCGTTCCTCCCTCTTCTCTCTCTATTCCGCCATTCCCTCTCTCTTTCTCAAGAAATAAAACCCATCCGTGGAATAAAGCAGGAACTTTGCGCGCGCCGATGGACAGGCTACCGGGCCAATCGCCTTCTTCAGCCCCACGAGCCTCCCCGATCAATCCCACCCTTCTTGTAATCTCTCTCCCCTGATCCCACCATTTCCCCAAATTGCAAGGGTTTCGATTCATCCACATATTCCTGCTGGCCTGATTCTTTCTTAAAAATCCTATTTTTGTAGTCGTTCATGTGGTGGGACTCGCCCCGGGCTCCGTTCCGACGGCTGATGGGGGATCGAACTGGTGGGAGCCGAGGAGGAAAAAGGTCAAGGAGCAGGACTTCCTGGAGAACTCGCAGATATCGTCCATCGATTTCCTGCAGACCGGGTCGGTGTCCACTGGCCTGGGGTTGTCATTGGATGATCGGAGGTGGCGGCTTCCTCTGGGGATTCGTCGCTACTCCTTCTTCCTATGATTGATGAGGACATTGATCGAGAGATTGAGAGGATGGATGCTGAGATAGACCGCTTCATCAAGATCGAGGTTAGTGTGCTTCTAGGGAGCTGTGACACTGAAATTCCTATTCAGTTTACTGGTGCTATCTTTTCATTAACACTTGTGAAGATAAAACCGAAACTGAAGGATATTGGGTTGTGGTATGATGGGCTTCCTCTCTTAAGTTAAATTTATATGTTTTGTTTGTGCTGGTTTGACAGAAGGTTTGCTTCTTCTTCCCCCGTTTTTTTGAATACTAGGAGGGAAAAGCTTGCTTCTTTTTGAGAGAATTGGGAGAAAGTTGATTGAATCGTCTCTATCCAGTTACTATGATTACATATTATTTCTTCCAAGTAAAGATATGGAGGAAAACGTATGTTCTTTGTTGCTTATTGGATGTGCTGTCCACTGTGTTGTTTGTATGCCTACTTACAAAAGGTGGTCTAATAGGAGTCGTGAGTCCAAGAAGCAACTGTGATGTCTGAAGCAATAGAACCCACAACAGAATAAGGAAAACTAAGAAACAAATCTGTATTGTTTATCCTATAAACTTGGAATATTGCTATGCTCTTCATGCAAAAAGAAGTACGAAAGGGAAATGAACCTTCTTGGCCCAAACCCATAATGAATGTGATGAAGATAAGGCTCTGGTCTTGTTCTGTACCAAACATGCATGACAAATCTTTCTCCTTAAACAGGTATTGAAAGACTTGTATGTGGGAAATACTTCTTCCACCACGATGCTTTATCTGTAAACATCAAATCAGTCTTCTAACCATCATTAGATCTGTTTGATGCATTCTATGTGAGATGTTTTATACATTCTATTTAAGATGCTAATCCTCTTTGTGAGGCTTTTTAATGTTTACACTTTGCTGTAGGGGTAGCCAAATGTTTAATTTAGACCATTTCCAAATTGCAATCTCGCTTCTCCTACTTCTGTTCTTTATTCCACTTTTAATTGTGAATGACATTAATGTTATTGCTGATGGAAATCCAAAAGACTGATCATCCAATGGAGAAGTGAGATGAAAAGGGGACACATGCCTTCAATCTAGGATCCCATCATCATTGGTCATATGTAGGAGTGTCAGCAAGTCTTTTGTGATTTGAGATCTTGTTGAGGAAGTGGTTGAAGTTTGTTTAGATAACATAGTTAATTATCTTCAGGTGGCAACATGAGTTCGACAAGTACAAAGATTGCAAACATTGTTCATAAGATTCATGGAATTATAAACTCTCAAACCTGCTTAAAAGGGTGGAAGATATTCAGAGCCTACTATATATGCTGATTACTCAAATGGATCATTGATTTCAAGCAGATCTTTTCAATTCTTCAAAGTCTTGCTCTCCAAATAATAATCTTCAATCGTATGATTAGAAGTGTGGTATGATCAACTTACAATGGTTGACCATTTTATAAGGGCATTGCCAACAAGTAGATACATATATGGGGTAGTAAGTAATATGATCCAACACATTGCAATTGGAAGTTGCCAAGTTCGATGACGAGTTGATTCCATTAATAACCTTTGATTAGCTAATGGAAGTGATGAATTATTTTGATAGGTAATACATGGCTAAATTAAAATGGTGAAATCAATCAAGTCCAAGTTGAAGGAATCAATATTGCCTATTGGTATGGTGAAGAATAGTAGCATGAAATGGGACGAGCACCAATTGAGATGTCAATGTACAAAAATGTCTAAGAAAACATAGTTCCTTTTGTCTATTATGGGGAGGTTGGAATATACTTGGGTCTGCCCAAGGCCTATCGGGTTGGGTTGACTTTTGGTCAAGCTGGGTTATTTGGGCCTTGCCCAGGGAAGTTCAGGTTGAGTTTGGGCCTAAAATTGATCGAATTCCCGGCTAGGCTCTAGTCAACACTTTTCCAACCTAGGCTCAACCCAAGTTAGCCTATTCCTATCTTCTCTCTCCTTAACTTTATCTATTCCCTCTCTCAATCTCCTAATCTCTTCTCGCACCTCTTTCCCTCTCTTCCTCTGTCCTAATCTCTCGATCTCTCTCTATACATCCTCTCTCTCCCCTCTCTCATCTCTTGATTGCAAGATCTCTTTGTATGCCCTTACTTTTGCAGCTCCACCCATTCCCCACTTCATCATTGGTGGTCCTATTTGCCTTTGCTCCCCTACTCTCTCCCACTTCTTGTCCATCATCTGCTCCCACTCACCCTTCTCTCCCTTTCCTACCTCTTCACAGTCACTCGCCTTAACACCTCCCAAGGGCTTTTGCCTTTGTCATCAAGGCCAACCCTATCTTCGAATTTCTTGACTAGGATTGGATCCCCTTTGTTAGGTTCGTGCTCAGGTTCAATTCAAGTTAGGCCTGTTTGGGCTTATAGCCGAGTTTGAGTTCAAGCTCGGACCTAATTCTAGAAGAGGTTTTCAAGCCTTTGCCTAGTTCACAGCCCAAAAAATTGTGGGCCAGTGTTGAGCTACATAGAAACATAACCTAGTCTAGCCCGACCAACCCTAATTACGAGAAATCATCTTACAGGTTTTTCCTTCCTCAAAGAATGGAATATATAGATGGATGATTACATAAAAGAGTTATATGAGTTCAATATTAAGTCTCATGCACAAGATGCTTGATAAACAACTAGTTAAAAATGTGATTGCATGCATGAGATAATGTTATATGTGGGGGATCTTGAAAAAGGCATATTTGTCGGCTCCTATACTATAGTTGAGGGTTATTTTAATGCGTTGAGTACTTAGGCGAGTTTGCAAGTACTGTGGTATATGGCTGCTAAACCTATATGTTACTTGGAATTTGGTAAGGTTGTCACCAAGGATCGCCAACTCGGAACTGGATCCTGTGCTTGCTTGTTAGCAATATGAGTCAGTACGCCCCCATATCAGACTATATCGAGCTCGAACTGACATGAAAACGAGGGATGAACCAAGGAGGAAAGAGAGAAAGAGAGAGGGAAGGAGGGTGGGAGCATAGTTGTAAAAGGCGCACCATGGCGCAAGGCGCAGCAAGGCGCAGGTTCGACACCTTAACAAGTACTAGGCGAGGCTCTTTATAGTGGCGCATGCCTTGGCGCATGAGGCGCACAAGGTGCAAGGCTCATATGGCGTTGGCCTTAGTAAGGCAAGGCGCAGGGAAGGAAAAAAGGAAAAGAAGAGGAGAATAAGGAAAGATGAGAAAAAAAGGAGGCAAGGCACAGGGAAGGAAATAAAGGAAAAGAAGAGGAGAAATAAGGAAAGATGGGAAAAAAGGGGGTCATGTGTAAGGAAACATATTCACGTGAAAATCCAAAAACAAAAGAGAAAAGAGAAGAGGAAACCCTAGCAACGGCCTTCTCTCCCAAGTGTAGCAGCCTCCTCTCATAGAAACCCAAAACAAAAGAGAAAAGAGAAGAGAAAACCCTAGCAATAGCCTTCTCTCCCAAGTGCAGCAGCCTCCTCTCCTTCATGTGATCAGGTTAGTCTTCTTTTCTTCTTCTTCTCCTCGTCCTCTTGCTGTTATGCTCTCTGTTTTCTCCTCCTCCTCCTCTTCTTTTCCCCTTCTGTTATGCTCTTTGTCTTCTTCTTCTGCTTCTTCTTCTTCTCCTCCTCTTGCCATTGTGCTCTCTATTTTCTCCTCCTCTTCTACTTCTTTTTTTTCTCCTGTTATGCTCTCTGTCTTCTTCTTCTTCTTCTCTTGTTGTTATGCTCTCTGTTTTCTCCTCTTCTTCTTTTTTTCCTATTGTTATGCTCTCTGTTTTCTCTTTTTTCTTCTACTTTAGCTGCTGTTATGCTCTCTGTTTGCCTCTATTTTGCTGCTGTTGAAGCTTGCTGTTATAACTATTTTTCCTTTCTTTGCTATTAATGCTTGCTATGTTTTGCTGCTGTCAATGGCTTCTTTAATGTTGATTTCTTTTGGTCTGCTTTGTGTTTCTTTTCTGCATGATAGGGATTAAAATGAGTGTAGGTGCAAAGAAGGACCCGGCATGGCAGCATGTCTTTTTGGCCAATCCTAAAGATACAAATTCAATAACATGTAATTATTGTAACAAGGTGACTAAAGGAGGGATAACTTGAGCTAAACAGCACCTAATTGGGGAGTTTAGAAATAGTACTGCTTGTACGTGTTAGAGAAGAATTGAGGGAATATAATGCTAAAGAAGAAGGAAGAGAAGGAAAAGATGAATTTTGTGCCGGATTTTGATGAGATTGACAATCAAGCTGATTTAAAAGAAGATAATATTGTATTTGCGGTTGATAGCCGTGGGAAGAAGAGTGTTCAAGTGAAGGTAGTCAAGTAAATCTTCCATTGAAAAAGCCAAGACAAAAAGGACCAATTGATTCATACTTCACCCCGGATCCTGAAATAGTGGTGCAAAATCGAAAGGCTGGAAAGGGAAAGCAAACAACAATAAATGATGCATACAATAAAAAAGCAAGGGAGAGGGCTGTTAGATGTGTTGCAAGATGGATGTATGATGTAGGGATAGCTTTCAATGTTGTCAATTATGATAGTTTCTTGCTGTTATTGAATCTATTGGGCAATATGGAGCTGGCATGAAGCTGCCAACTTATCATGAAGTTAGGGTTACTTACCTAAAGAAGGAGGTGGAACACACTCGGAACTTGATGAAAGATTTCATAGTGGAGTGGGCAAAAACTGGATGTACAATCATGGCGGATGGGTGGAAAGATAGGAAGGAGAGAACTTTGATAAACTTTCTAGTGAATTCTCCTAAGGGAACAATGTTTCTTGAATCGGTTGATGCTTCTTCATATTCGAAGATCGGAGAGAAAATGTTTGAGTTGCTTGACAAATATGTCCAAAGAATTGGGTCAGAGAATGTGGTCCAAGTTGTCACTGATAGTACTTCAAACAATGTTGTTATTGGAAAGTTCTTGGAAGCGAAGTACCCACATTTGTATTGGTCATTTTGTGCTGCACATTGTATTGATTTGATGCTGGAAGATATTTTTAAAATCCCACTCTTGCATGGAACATTGAGAAAAGGAATAGCATTGACAGGCTTTATATATAACCATGGGGAGTTTAAACATGATGAGGGGTTCACAAATCAGAGAGAGTTGTTAAGGCCCGCAAAAATCAGATTTGCAACTGCTTTTCTCACACTTGCACGTGTTCATAAACAGAAGAGCAACTTGAGAAAGATGTTATTTAGATGAATGGACTACTAGTAAATGGTTAAAGGAGCAAACAAGTAAAGAACTTGCCAAAGTAGTGATTAGTCCTTCATTTTGGAATAACATTGTGTATGCTCTTAAGTTGGTTGGCCCTCTAGTTCGGATACTTCGCTTGGTTGATAGCGAAATAAAGTCTTCCATGGGATATATTTATGAGGCTATGAATAGAGCAAAGGAAGCAATTGCAAAGACCTTTAATAATAAGGAAGACAAATACAAAATGGTTTTCACCATCATTGATCAAAGGTGGAAGTCCAACTCCATCGCCCTCTGCATGCTGCTGGGCACTTTCTAAATCTTGAGTTCTTTTACTCAAACCCTAATATTAAGCAAGATGCAGAAGTGATGAAGGGCTTGTATCAATGCATAGAAAAGATGAATACTGATACTAATTTACAAGATACAATCTCCAATGAGTTGGTTATTTACAAGAGGGCTGAAGGTCTCTTTGGTATATCTATGGCAATTAGGCAAAGGTATACTAAAGCACCAGCTGGATAGTGGGCTATCTATGGGTCTTCAACCCAAACTTGCAAAAATTTGCCATCAAGGTCCTTAGCCTCACATGTAGCTCATCCGGTTGTGAGCGCAATTGGAGTGTTTTTAAGAATGTAAGTTAGTGCATCCTTCAGCCCACAAATTTTTAGATTTGCACTTAAATATAATGTAAATCCATACTAATGTTTGTCTATTGACTTAATGAAATATTGCAGCTTCATACCAAAGAAGGAATAGGCTAGCGCAAGCTCGACTAAATGACTTAGTGTTCATCAAGTATAATAAAGCACTAAGGCGGCGATATAACATTCAAGAAAAATTGATCCTATCTCCTTGAAGGACATTGATGAAAGCAATGAATGGCTCACAGGAAGGATGGATGATGAAATGATTTGGATGATGGATTTGTGTTTGATGATGATTCTTTGTTGACATGGAGTGATGTAGCTAGAGCTATGGGAACTCAAGAGCTTAATCGCCCTATTAGGGCAACTTCGAAGATCAATACCACTGCAACAAGAGCTTCTGCTTCATCCTCCTCATGTTCTGTTCATCTTTATCTTATAGATGAAAAAGAGGCAGGTTCAGAAGACACTGAGAAAGATGTGGAGGGATATGAGGAAGAAGATGATGATGAAGATGATGATATTGTTGGATATGAGGATGATTAAGAGAGATGGAGGAATTTCTTTGGGCTTTTAGTGCTTGTTATTTAAATTTAATGTTTGATGTTTGAACTCTTATGTGGCTTTTAGTCTTTCATGAGTTATGTTTGCATTTGAACCTTCATTATTTTCATGAAATTGCATATCTTGCAAGTTGCAATTACATCTACAGTCTACGCATTGGTTTTTAGTTATCTTATAAGTATTATTAAATTTGAATACATATTTTGCATAAGGTGCACCTTGCTTTGCTCAGGCGTATGCCATCACTGTCCACCATGCGCCATGGCTCCAGGAGCCCTTTGCGCCTTAGTGCGCCATGTGCCTTTAAAAACTATGGATGGAAGAGAGAGAAGGAAGGGAGGCCGGTGGTGGCCATTGGAGGGCCGCTGAGGCCTCTCGGGCTCCACGGTCTTTTGCGAGAGAAATGAGAAGAGAGAGAGGGAAGTGAGGGGAGAGAAGGGAGGGAAGGTGGCGAAGAGGCTGTCGGAGGGCCGCCGTAGCTACTGAATGCAACTCCGTGGCCGCTGCTGTTTGAACAGAGATGAAACGGCCTCCCTACTACCTTCCCCTTCCTCCTCTCCCCTCCCTTCCCCCCTCTCTCTATCTCTCTCTCTTCTCGTATCTCGCAGAGGACCTCCGACAACCTCGACGGCCCTCCGACAACCTCGACAGACCACCATCGGCCTTTCTCTTCTTTCCTTCCCTCTTCTATCTCTCTTTTTCCTCTCTTTCCTTCTCCCTTGCACTGTTTTCGCGGGCATTCCGAATCGAATGTCCGAACCACAACAGTTAGCCATCGGTATGGTTCAGGGCGGTTCGGCAAACCATGGGTGTCACATTTATCATGGTGCACTATCGAATTTTATTGTTGAACTGGCTGGATATCCGCGTAGAAGAAATGCCTAGGTATTTAGGTGGGTTGTTAGAGTTAAAATTATGTAATAACTTATTGTAATGTTTGACTTCACATATAAATTCAAAGAAGAGCTTTTGGATAACAAGAACAACAAGGAGGAACATAAATCCTAAAGGGAAAGAAAGATTAAGAGGCAGAGGATGAAGTTGGAGAAACAAAGGTAAACAAAGGATACACCTGGAGTATAAAGAAATGGTTTACCTTTCTTCCTGGAGGTTGATCATCATGATTCAAGAAAAAAAGGAAGAAATATTGTGGTCCGTACTTGATACACACACACTCTCTCTCTCTTGTTTGCTCTCTCCCATCTACTCTATCTGATGTATCTTGAGAGCCTTTGTTGTTTCCTTATAGTCAGTGCTGACAAAGCGTATTTGATAAGTGGCTCATGCAACTGATCCAAGAGGTAGGAAAATTGATGGATAATTTGATAGCTTTTTGTGTTCACTTGATGTAGAGGCAGGAGACCTCCAAAATGTATCATTTTTTGTGTCTAGACAAGTTAGATATTATAGACCATGATCAAGCAGATTTCATATTTCCATTTTGAAAGGCTATTGTTGGTTTTGCATGAAAACATTTGGGCCAATACTCTTAAAAGCATTTCAACTTACTCTTTACACATGCAACTTTGCAATGGTAAGGCACAACATGTGGATTTATTTATTATAAATTATCATGACTTGAAAAGGCTAAAATGGGATCAGGGATGTCTTTATTGTTGTCTAGTCATAATTTGTTTAATGGTTGTGGATAGTTTTGCTAAGTCAATGCTAAAGACTAAGTCTAGTTTCTTAGAGTATAGATCACCAGACAATGTGGCGTCTATATGAAAGGGTAGGGACATATGCAATGGGTTGAATATACAAAAAAAGAAACTTAATAACTTATTATTTTATATCTATACTCTGTCTTTTGTTTAACTTCGGGGCTTGCGGATTTGCTTTGGATTATGGAATTGATCCCATTCGAACTTTCTTTTTTCTCAAAGTATGACGGTAATATAGCTGGTGTGTGTGTGTGTGTGCGCGTGCGCGTGTGGGTGCGTGTGTCCATTTGGGTTGAACAAGTCAGCCCATTCAAAGCATCACCTATCAATAATCAATGGATTGGGCAAGGTTTGGTTCAAAACATTAAAAACCCATTCTAAATTGTTGAATTAGACTATTTGTTCGCTCAACCCAGTCAAATAGTTTCAGTCAAACTCCTTCTTGGGTTAAATAAATAAATAAACTCTAGAGAACTCCCATTCTCCCCATATCTTTTTGCTCATACTCCCTCCATTGATTCATTACCTCATTTTCTCCAGAGCCATCTGCTTTGGTTATGCTCTGCTTGCAATGCCCGCCGCTATCTCAAACAGCAGCCAGCTCCTTGGTGCTGTGACAATGATACTCTCATGGCTACGGCCCTTTCATCTCATATGAATATGTCTGCTGGGCATTGGAGGGTACCAGCCACCAGACAACATGGATTGAGGGAGGAGGAAGGTAGATCTAAGGTAACGTTGGCAAATTGAAGGAGAATGGAAGTAGATTAATGCTGTCTTTCCACTTCTTCCTCTTTTTCTTCTCTTCTGGTTTGAAAGCAATTAGGCCTGGAAATCAGATATAGCAAATTGAAAAGGCAAATACTAGTCACCTTAAACAAAGAAAGGACTTGCTCAATAAAAGTTGACCTGTAATCTAAGTTGTGGCCCATGACCCAACTACCATTACAGGTTGGATGGACTGCATCAGGGTTTAGAAAACAAGGCAAGGGAACAATGCTTAATCAGAGGAACAATTGATGGGAGACAATTTCAAAATTGATCCCGAGATTAATAACCAAGCGAACAGGTTTTTGATTTCCTTTTGTTTCTTTTAAAACAATCAACGAACGGAATTTAACTTCCAGCAATATACTACCCACACTAAGTTGCTTCAAGCCCTGCCTGAGGATTTCAACAGCCTTGCAGACAAACTTGTCCATTTTTCCAAGGGGCCTAACTCATCATCCCAAACCAGAATAATAATCATCATAGTCATGGGCCAGCTAGCCGACATTCCCTGCATTAACTACCTTTAAATGACCCAACCCACGCCACCCCCAGCCCCTTCTCTTTTTCCTACTAACCCTAAGTGCTGTTGGAATTGCAAAAATTTGTGATCAGGGACCTGGGCAGGTCAATGGGTCAACCTGCCAAACTTGTCACCAAACACATAATATCATGTTTAAACCTGGAATCCCTGGACAGCTTAGCCCATCAAGTTGTCTGCATTGAGTAAATTTGTTTTCTGAAAAATTAATGAAATATGGGTCTTTCTTGTATGCTGACATTATTCATGTCCAGTTTCTTGTGCTAAATTCATTTGTTGATGCATGAGTAGGATGTAATGAATAGAACTCCTTGATTTTATTGTTCTTGATTCTACTTGAGGTGGAGATAAATTTTCTATAATTAAAGCTTCTTTTAGAGCGCATTTAGTGAATTATTTGCCTTTTCTTGCACATCGACATTATTTGCCTTCATTTTCTTATGCTAAACCGGGTTGTTAGTCTTGCTTGATGAGAATTTGATGAAAAAAACATGTTGTTTTATTGTTCCCGTTTCTGCTTATGTTGGGGATAGAATTTTCTGTAATTTTATGCTATTTTGAAAGGACATACCGTTTTCCTGCTGCTGTGTACAGTAATCATTGCAATTTTCACCATATGTTGTTCTTAGAAATAGTTTTCCTGCAGAGGTAGTTCTTAAACGTGGACAGAAGAAACTAGTACTTATTTTCTTATATGGAACATAGGTGGAACGTCTGAGGCAATCAATATTGGAGAAGCTTCAGGCAAAACAATTCCAGACATTGGCTAATGTTGAGGACAGCATCCACAGGAAAATACGAGAAAAGAAGCAGAAGTCGAGGAGATCAATAAGCGGAACATGGAGCTTGAGGAACAGATGAAACAGTTAGCCATGGATGTTGGTGCAATGCAGTATCGTGCCAAGTACAACGAGAATATGATTACTCACCTCAAGTATAGTCTCGATCAGGTGTATGCCCAGAGGAGGGACAACAAAGAAGGGTGTGGTGATAGTGAGGTAGATGACACAGCCTCTTGCTGCAATGGTGGGGTCATCAATTTTCAGCTTACGTGCAAGGAGAACAAGAATTTGAAGGAGTCAATGGCTTGTAAGATATGCAGAGTCAATGAAGCATGCATGCTTTTGTTGCCCTGCCGACATCTTTGCTTGTGCAAGGAGTGTGAGAATAAGCTCAGTTTCTGCCCTCTGTGTCAGTCCTCAAAGTTTATTGGCATGGAGATCTATATGTAATGATAATATTGTTCCAATGGAATCCATTTCATCCATTAGCTATACCCTTAATCATAATTGACTGCTTGCTGTGAATATCTCTGAGACTCAAAGAACTTTCAATGAATATGCGATGCATGTACCATTTCTTCAATTTTAATGTCATACTGTAATGTGCTTTAGAAGTGCCATTGTAGTTGAACTTTCCTATAATCTGTTGTTTCATTGGGCTTTCAACAATGGATTTCAAGCCATGATTTTCCATTTTAGTTTGACATTCTCTATTGAAAAAAATATGTTTGCATACCTATTATCATGGGTCCAAATTATATATATTTGAAGCATCTTTTACCTGATCCTAGATTTGTTGCATGTCATTACTATAGTTACCCATAAGGCCCCAAGAACTACGTAGTCTAAGAGACAAGGAGCATGGTGCCACCTTTAGTAGCGTAAAGTATCAGTTTTTGAAACTTGAGACCCGCAACATTCTATCTGGTGCCGAGCAGTTGTCCTGAAGATGATGCTGCTTTCATCAAGGTATGTTTAGTTGATCAAGAACAAATCTGCAAATGCTAATCCCTCAAGTATAGCAAGACTTAAGATGGCATGTTAAGCCTCTTGACTCTCACCCGCTCGTTTCCTTGCCATCACCACCTAAACAATCTTGCAGGCTAGATGATGAAAGAGCAAGATGACATCACTCCCTCATCTACCACAAATTCAACAAAATCTGAGAAACTTGATTAGTTATCCAACCAGAACCCTCCTACTGACAACATCCTCTAAATGCAACCTAGTGATCATCTTCTAACGCAAAGCCCAACTATGTACTATAACAACTTCCTCCTTTGCTATCAATACAAGTTGCCATTTGTGTAGCATTGTCGCATATCCATGATACATGTTCCAAATTAATTTGGAACAAATAGGGCATGGCAACCCTTGATAAACCAGACAATGTGGCACATTTGTGCTTCATAAATTTTTATGCGTGCTTGTAAGTAAATTAATAATGTATATGACTGCTTAATTAAATAATAATAATAATAATAATAATAATAATAATAATGTATATGACTAGCTACAAAATTGCATAGTCATTTGAAATTAGGTCATCACACCAGATTGTGCTATCCATCTCAGTTGCACAACATGCCACTGCAAGACAATTTCTTTTCAAGAATACAATAAATTTATTGAGCAAAGGAACCAATACATGTGCCACAATTAACCAATGACATGATCGACGAATGTCACATGTATAATATAACAAACAATTTGATAAAATGCTACCGTTAGTGTTAGGCACCACATACATGCTTGAGTGACCTTCACAATGACGTAAACTTATTTACACCATACTTACTAGCCATATGTATTTATTTAATCAAATTGCTTTCACAAAGTAAATTCTTATATGAGATTAACATTCCAAATGAAACTTATTTAGAAGTGAATGGTTCATCTAGAGAGAGAAAGATGAGTGAGAGAGAGAAAGATAAAGAGTCGATTAGGGTTCGTCATCGCCTTCTAAAGAGGATTCCCATCGTCCATCTCCATCCAATCGCTCTGATTCGGAGAGGATTTCCTCTCCTGGTCTTCCTCCGAACCTCGATTGTCCACAACAAAGGCCATTTGGCTCATCATCAGGCCATTCCACTGCTCGTAGTGGTTCCCGACCGACTGAGATTTTCGTTCCTGATCTCAGGTGGCCCAAGGGACCCGACGCTTTCGATGGGAGACCTCCAAAGCTACAAAGGAGCAGGTGGAAGCTTTGGAGCAGCGGTTCTTGCAAGTTGTTCTTTGCTAATGAAGATATTGATCAAGCTTGTGCTCGATAGAGATCTACTCTGATTGGTAAGTTTTGGGCAAAGGGTTTCCTGTGGATTTTATAGAAAAGAAATGAAGTTTCGGTGGGGAATTGAATGGCACTTTCAAGTCTCCACCCTTTCTGATGGTATAGTTCTCTTTAAGCTACCCTCAGAGGAGGTTCAAAGTAAAATTTTGGCAAAGGGCATATGGTCCTTGACAGGTCAGCTCCTTGCTCTGGAAAGCTGGCGTCCTAGATTTAACCCTAGCCGACATGAAATTCGTCAGGTCAAGGTCTGAGTTCGTTTGTCCGATCTGCCAATGGAGCTTTGGGATAAAGATAAAATCTTTAAAATAGTTTCTGCTGCTGGCTCCCTCTCTTTCTTGATGAGTGGATCGAGTCTTCATCCAGGAAGGGTTTTGATGTCAAGAAGGCTATCTACCCAGGTACTAAGGTCAGGATCAAGACTAATGTTTATTGGCAGAATTTTGTTATGAGAAATTATCTGATCTTTGTTATTGCTGTGGTCTCTTGGGGAAGACTCTGGAATCCTATAGCTGTTCAAATAATCCTGATGCTAAGCAAGTTTATGGTCCCTAGATCAGAGCAGCCAGGGTGCCGATCATGACCCAGATGTCACAAGAACCTAAGATTGCCTCTGGTCCAGTATCCACTGGTGGACAGTCCTCAACTGACTGAATCCAGCCAAAAAAAACAGTGAGAAATTCTCCTCCTATGGCCCCCAAAGCTTCTTTCCATCCTCCAGAAGGAGGCTCAGTTAATAGATTCTCTTCTCTGATACACAGTACTGATGAGGTAGAGGAGAATGCACAAATGAAAATTGTGCCTGTTAGCCATTCTATATTGGGTCAGGAGCCTTCTAAGGAAAAAGAAAGAGATCCCCAACTAAGAATTCAGACCTTAGAAAGTCATCAAGTTTTGAATCCCCTCCTAAGTCTAAGGTCCTTGTTCGGGAGGAGTCAATCTCTCAATGTGATGAGCTGATTCAATCTTCCATTGCATTGGTCCTCAAAGCGCAAACAACATACAAAGAGGTTTGGAGACCAGTGGTTGTGGCTTACTCTGCTCAAAATCTTAAACAAAGTCTATCTGGTATTTCTATAGAACAACCTAGTTCCCCAGCTTATCAGCAAGTATCTTCGACTGTTAATAAGGGTAATTTATCTCATACTCATCAGGATCACTTTGATACTCTGCATGGTTTGCTTGTTTCTACCATTGAAGGCTGTCATGACTGTTCTAATATGCTTCCTACTGATGCGGCTAAAAAGCTATTAGCTGTATCTTCATCCGATCATTCATGAAAATCCTCAGTTGGAATTGTCGGGGGATAGCGAAGAGCTCTTTTAGAATTATTCCAAAATTCTGATTCGTTAGCACAATCCCGATATTTATTTTTTCTTGAAACTTGGCTATCTGAGCATGCTTTTGCCAGGATCTTTAAATTCTTGGGTCCTATGTGGTTCTTTTGTGTCATCCCGACTGATCAGGGTCTTTCAGGTGGCATCATTATCTCTTAGAAGAAAAATCTGGAAGCTATTAGCTTTACTCATATTGATAAACAAGTAATTTTTGAGATAATTTTTGTGACCAAAAATTTAATTGGATCCTTGGCATTGTGTATGCTAGTACCAATGACCTTTATAGAAGATCTCTTTAGAGCTAGACTAAGGTCGTTCTTTCTATGGGTCTACCTCTGCTTTTAATGGAGACTTTAATTGCATATTAAATCCTGAAGATAAAAAAAAGGCAAATCTTTTATCTTTGATCGCGATATTAGAGAATTTAGACCTTTTCTAAGAACATCTAGCCTTCTGGATCTGGGTTATACCGGCCCGAATTTTGCTTGGTGCAATAACAAGCTGGGGCTGGCCCAAGTTTGGAACGTATTGATCGTGCCTTTGCTTCAGATAGATGGCTTGATATTTTTTCTAATTCCAAGATCCATCATTTGGCAAGGTTTGCTTTTGACCACTGCCCAGTCTTACTGGATCTAACTATTGCTTTCAATAGAAGGAATATCCCATTCCGATTTGAGATATTATGGTTGTTAGCTGATGGCTTTCATGAGGTAGTCCATAATGCTTGGAAGTGTGATAGCAATCATTTTCCTAATATCAAATTGTCATTGCTTTTTGGAAACACTAGATGGGCTATCATGAAATGGAGGGGCACTATTGGTAATCTATTTGCTAAAGGCCAGCAGCTGTATGATCATATCTCACACCTTCAGCTTCTTGAATCCCAACATAATGGCCTCTCAAAGCAACAACATTTTCAACTCTTAAATTATTTTAACTTTATCATAAAAATCTTCTTATGCAGGAGATTCTATGGAGACAAAAATCTAGGGTAACATGGCTCAAAGAAGAAGATGCTAACACTGCCTTTTTTCATAGATCTACTACTCCAAAAAGGCACAAAAATAGCATTACTACTTTATGTACGAAGAATGAAGATATTGTTGATAATCTCATTGAAATCTATGATTTAATTATGAATCATTTTCAAATAGATGGGCCATGCGGTCCAATATTGATCCCATGAAAATCCCCATTCTTACCTCGTCCGTCTCTCTTGACCAAATACCTATTTAACAAGAATGGTCGGTAAAGAAGAGATTGAGGAGGCTATTTGGAAAATGCATCCTGATAAAGCACCTGGTCCAGATGACTTTCTGACCTTTTTTTAATCATTTTGGTATCTGATTAAAGAAGATGTTGTTCGGACCATTCAATATTTCTTTTCGCACTCCATGATGCCACATCAATAGAAATATACTTACATCACTCTGATTCCAAAGAAAAGCAATCTTCTTTTTGCTGTTGATAGAGATAGGCAACGGGCCGAGCCGTGGGTGGCCCGGCACGAGATGGGCCATGCCAGGCATGGCACATCGGCTACAATGTCGTGCTGTGCCTGGCACGGCACATAAGAGGGGGCCGGGATGGGTTGGGATTTTCTGGCCTACGGCCCAGGCCCGACACTGCCCATAAGGGCTTGGGCCGACACGCCCATGGGCTAGGCACGGCACCGCCCGCATGCCAGCCTGGCCCTCTTGAAATGGGCCATGCCAAGGCATAGCATGTTTCTTGGCATGGCCCATTTAGGATTTTTTAAATTTTTTAAAAATATATATGAATAAATTAAAAAAGTTGGGGACTATGGATTTAAATATAAAACTACTTTGTTAGATAAAGGGTTTGGCATGGACCCCTACCAGTTTATTAATAAATATCAAAATGACATAGAAAGGAAGGAGGGCTAGACCGGACCTCCAGAGTATAATGATGAGGGAGAGAAAGAAATAGAATTATAGAGGTAACTCATCTCAACAATTAAAAATTTAATATAATTAATATAAATAGATAAAATCATACCAGCTTGTTTTTGCTCTCAGTGAACTCCTTCAAGACCCTCTCTCTGCTCCCTATTCTTCTGTGCTAGCTTAATAAAAATCTTACTAATTGTCGTTCTCGTTTGTATCGTCATCATCAGAGGATGTAGTAGAATGTCCACCTTTATTTTGAAGCCTCACCTCCATATTCAATCAATCTTTAAAGTAGAACAACATCTCCACCATCTTGCTGGGCATCCGAATTCTCTTTTCATCAAGAATGCACCAACCTATGCTAAAAGCAGATTCGATGCTACTGTGGACATCGATATAGATAAAATATCACATGCAATGGCAAATAAATAGGATATTAATTTTAACACTTCTCCACTAAGCTGACACATCTAGATTATCTATTTGATTTTTATCATATACAGAATGAAGATCATTTCATAAATAAAATTCTAGTTCACTACTTAAAGCAGATGAAGAAGATACAGATGAACTTGAAGCATGTGTATGTCTCCTATATACAATAAAACTAAAACAAAAGATGAACGAGAACTACTAGAAGAAGCGATAGAGCTTTGTGCTGGTAATCAAGATCCAATATCATGTTTAATAATATGCATCAAATAAAATTAGCACACCACTCAATTTATTTCGTAGATCAAATACAGTAGCTAAATTATGCATAGGACATATCTTGTTCTAATATTCATTCTATTTAGATTTCATTTATTCAATAATAGGCATTAAAATATTATCAAATCTATATTCTATAAATTTCTATTAATATCAAATGCCTGTTGTAAAACGAACATGAAGTTGGATAATAAATACCAGAAAGAACGTTAGTAGCATTATAAAAAGTAATAAAAAATCTTTCAAAATTTATCTTTAGTCCAATCAGTTTCAGTCAATACAAACCTAATCCACAGTTATTAATATATGCACTAAATAAGTATCTATATGGATATGCATCATGTATCATGTTATATATTGAATTTCAATAAGTCATTACATCAAGTTTAAATTTTTTAAAATATTTATCATGATCTACACACAGTTGCTTAAATTCTTGAAGTCTTGCTCTTGAAGATGAATAAAAAAACTATATTTCTAATTTTAAAATTACATCTTGGATCATGTCCATGCCAACTTGTACAGTAAGATTTAAAATATGACATGCACATCTAATATGTAACAACTGACCATTTAAAATGAAATGCAATGAGTCTTTCAATAACATAACAGCAGAATTATTATTAGATAAATTATCAAAAGTAATAGACATAATTTTATTATTAATTTCAAATGAACATGCCGTTTGATAAATAATATTTAAAATTTATTGTTCAGAATGTGAAAAATTAAAAAAATAAAAGTAAAAATATGTTTATTTAAATTTCAGTCATTATCAATATAATAAACAGTAATAGAAATAAAATAATTACTACCTACAAATACTGATCAAATATCAGAAGTTAATAAAACTTTTAAATTTAAGATAGAATTTTAATTAAATTTTATTTCATTACAAAAAATTTGTCATAGCTATCCTTCTCAAAGTTCATATACTAGTTCTTTTGTAAGCAAGCTATAGTGTTAATTAAATATATTCTTCAAAATTAAAAGACTCACATAAACTAACAGACAGTTCATCCCTAAATATCTATTTAACTAATATTTTTTGATTTTTATGATTATGTGCAAAATTATCTACCAGAGATCCTCCTTGTACATTGAGGATACTTTGGAAATGAGAGTCACTCATCCTGTGACTCTCTTGACGTCTCCTCAAGTGGCTAATTCTTCCGCTACTGGCACAACTATAAAATTTAGCATATTTTTTATATTTTTCTTTTCAGACTCCATCAACAAGAACTCTTTCAAAATCTTTTCAAACTGCACTAGTCCTCTTACGGGAAGAAGTTTGACCTTGAGTAGTTTCAGAGGGAGTAGGAGCAACTGAATTAGTTTTCTCTCCCTCGAAAATAGAGAGAACACTAAAATGGCTTTCATCATAAGATGTTATTTTAAATTATGAATCAAAAAATAAAACTAATCGGAGATGAAGGAATTGAGTAGAGGTGGAGGAATTGAGTAGAGGCAGTATCGAGATTTATGAGCTTTCTCTTGTACTCCTCGATGAGGACCTCCTCTTGTGCTCCTCAATAAGGACTTCCTCTTGTGTAGTACTTGAACACTTGTTAAATACAAACTAAAATTAAATTGCTAGAATACTTACGATATTGCTAGAAGAAAGAAATAGTAGTAGCAGGGAAGGAAGAAGAGTAGATTTGGTATAGTAAGAATGAAAGAGGAGGGAGATATTTATAGAAATTCATAAATTATTTTCAAAATATCCCTTAAAATAGCTATTTTATAGCTGTTGGGAGGGGTAAAAAGATAAAAAAATCAAAAAATAGTCATTTTTGATCATTTTTGGCCGTTATAGGTTGAACCGAGCCTGGATCTGGCACGGCCCGTAATGGGCACAAATGGGTCGTGCTAGGCACCAACCGTTTGCAAACCTTTTTTTTAAAAAAAAAGCCCGTGGGCTAATGGGCCAACGGACCGTGCCAAGCACGGCCCACCACCAACCGGGTCTAGGGCCGTGCCAGGCTGAGGCCTAGTGCTAATCATGCCGTGCCTAGCACGGTCCATTTAATAACGGGTCATGCCAGACATGACCCATTTAGCCTCAGGTCCGGTGGGCCTGGGCCGAGCCGGGTGTGGCACGACCCAGTGCCCTTGTCTAGCTACTGACTATCACCCTATTAGTCTCTGCAATTCAATTTACAAGATTGTTGCCAAGATTTTAACTAATCGATTGAAGCCTTTGATGACATCTATTGTTCCATAAACAAGAGCATGCTTATCTGGCCACAATATTTTTGTCGTAATATTTCTGAAAATATTCTGTTGGCTCAAGAATAATGCATTCCTTGAATAGAGCTCCTCCTTCAAGGGGACTTGTAACGATGAAAGTAGGTATGGAAAAGACTTTTGATCGTGTCCATTAGCCCTTTTTATTCAAGTATTGTCCCGCTTGGGTTCAGCCCCATATTTGTAAATTGGATTCGGGCTTGCATCTCTTCTCCTGATTTTGCTATACTCATAAAGTTATGGGTTGTCTTAAAGTTGTTGTGGATGCTTATTGCTCTATTTCTGATCAAGCTATCAACCTATACAAATCTCATATTTCTATCGACTCCAAGACCTTGAATGCTATCAAGGATCAAATAAAATATTTATTAATGATGATGGAAGCTAATAGTGGCTGGATCTATTTGGGTCTTCTTTTATCTGCTGCCCACCTCAGAAGCAGAGATCTTATTTTATTCATGATAAACTGACTAAATGAATTGCCTCCTAACACTGGAAAGCCATTTCTATGGCCGGCAGAGCTACTCTTCTTTATTCGATTCTTTCGTTTATCCCACTTTATGCTTTATCATCTCTATCTGTTCCTCAAAATACTTTGCATAAGTTGGAAAAAAATTTAAACTTTTTTTGGGGCATCCTGCTGATTCTAGAGGTCTTTATCTCATTGCTTGGAATAATGTTTGCAGTAATCGTGATCAAAAAAGACTTGGTATCCAATCTCTTCAGCTTAGAAGAAAGGCTTATTTGTGTAAGCTTGCTGCTGAGGTCTTGCTCAATCCTACCACATTGTGAGCTAAGGTTGTTAAAGCTAAATATAATTTAGGAAACTCTTAGTGTAATTACTCAAGGCCGGCACATACTTCTCCCATTTGGTTTAAAATCTATGGTGCTGGTAGGTCCATTCAGTTTCATTTCAGATGGCATATAGGTAATGGTCAATCTATCACTATTCTCAACGATCCTTGGATCACCTCAGTGCCTCTTAATGCCTGGCCTACTTTTGTGAATGTAAATTCTCCTTGGATACATCTCTCGATTTCTGATATTCTTGATGCTGATCATTGTATGGATGAACAAAAGTTCCGGATCTCTTTTCTACTGAGATGATGAGCCACATTTTTAAGCTACCTATAGCTTGCACTGGAGGCTCTGATCAGTTATCATGAGGACCTACTGATTTTATGTTCATCTTTATAAAAGATTTCTATTAGCTTCTTAGGCCCAATCAGCAGCTTAACATTCCTTCGTTTAAGTGGGTTTGGGATCTTCAGGTGCCTCTAAGATCAAATTCTTTGGTGGAAGGTTCTTTGGGAAAGTTTGCCTTGCAAAGTTATTCTGGCTTCCAGAGGAATCATAGATATTTTTCAAGCCTACTGTGACCTCTATTGCAATGTCATGGAAGACATCAATCACGTTCTGTTTGATTGCTCCTTTGCTGTTAGGTGTTGGCAACAATTGAAATTATCTGTCAATGGTGATATATAGCCCTCTTCCATATCTTCCCTAGTTGCTTTGATGAAAGTCAGTGGTTCCAAAGAGTCTAAGGCTATTTGGGCTATCTTACCGTAGCTTATTTGGAATACTCTAAATGAAAGAATCTTTAATCATAATAACCGTACCCCTTCTCAGGTTGTTTATAGCATCTCCTTGTATCTTATTCCCTCTAGCAATATGCAGTTATCCAACCGAAGTGCAATGACCAATTGAGGCACTGGAGTAGCTCTAAGCTACTATATTCCGACGACTATTATCCTACTCACTGCTCTTGACTACCTTTTCCTCTGGTTTCTAAAGGTAAACTTTAATGCTACTATTGCTAAGGATAAAATATCCCCTGGGTTTGTTATTTTATCCCCTGAGTTTGTTATTCGGGATGCTAATGGATGTGTTTGTGCATTGGGTACCAAGCTTTTATCTCCATCATCTATTTTTTATGGTGAGTTAGTAGCTGCATGGTTTGATATGGAGGCTGTTATTTTACATTTGCATGCTACTCTTGTTTGGCTAGAAGGGCATTCAATGAATGTTATCTCTTTGCTTAATTCATTATCTGATGACAGGCCCAGATGTCCCATTCTGAATGATATCTATAATTGGACAGCCTCATGTTCTTCTTTTATGTTTCTTATATACCAAGGCGATGGTAGATGTCTGGCCAGGACACTACCTTTCAGGATTTTTTGGTACCATGTATTGCAGCAGGAAGAAAGAAGAAATAAACAGGAACAATCAAATACATGAATCAGCCAAAAAGGGCTCGCCTCCACAGAGCATGCAAACTTCACTGTGAGAAAAAGAAATATTACAAGAGGAGATCTCACTCTCAACCCTCGTACACCCAATCTCTCTCTCACAGGAAGTTCTCCCTCACAAAAGCTCTCTCTCTAAGAAAACCCTTTGAACCTCTGAAGCGACCGCTGTCCGCTATCCAGAAGCCTCCCTGGAGCCTCTGCTCCTACTCCTATTGACACGGCATCGCCTTTTCATGGGTTTCCTGATGAACGAACCACCCACTGCCCTCTGTTCACAAATCAAAGCCTTATAAAGGCTTAAAACCCAAACAAATAGGAATAGGACTTCTTAGAGCAACCAAACAAACCCCCTGGACCCTTAGATCATGGCAGCATTACCGTCCGTCGGATCGTGACGTGGTCCACAGAAAATACGTAGACAGCGAGAATCGGGCGTGAAATGCCATGCGATCCACAGTGGACCGTGAGAAACCGAGGGAAAACGCCCTCTCGATCCACAAGCCCTTCTGTGCACCGCCCAATCCATGGTGAACTGGCTACTCTGCTCCCGTATGGGCGCGCGCGGGCCTGGGCTGCTCCCGCGCCGCGTGCGCATGCCTGGGCCTGGGCCGTGCCCGCGTGCGTGAGCCTGAGCTTGGGCCGCACTCTGCGTGCTGGGCCGCACCCTGTCATGCCCTGGGCCGTGCGCGGCACCATCGCCGCTCCGTCGGCCCGCCATCTATCCTCCGTCGCTCCAATTTTATGCCAACTTCAATCAGACGTATTTCGACCATCCGAACTCTGTTTGAGGTGATCTTGAGCTCGTTGGACTCTATTTTCATCACGAACCTCGCTGTGGGCTCAATATAGATCGAATCTCGAGACATCAAATCTTAACAATCTCTATCTCGACTCGACATTTGGCCTCCTCCTGACTCTGAAAGCTTCTGGATCTTCTCACCCCCATACCCTGGGACAATCGTTTGCTGATTATGGATGAGCAAATATGGGAGTCGAGTCAGGCCACTCGATCCCATCTCCATCGTATGCTGTGCTCCTTCTGACCTGAGATCTGCTCGGGGTATCATCCTGCGGCTATAGAAATCTCACCTTGTGATATCGTCTTTCATCCTCTCGAGTCTCGTATCTCGTGTCCGATGCACCTCCACTTGGAGCTCCACCTCGCTCTGGACTCCTCCTAACTCCTGAAGCTCCACCTCGCACTGGGCTCTCTGTCAGGTAGTAATATCCTCTCGTCTCCTTTTTCCTCCAGAACAATCCTATCGCAGCATAGCACCTTCAAATTTCTCCACCAGCTACTGTCCTTTAGCCTCTCGAATCCAGTCTACTCAGTGAGATAAGATTTTGTCTGAAATTGGATATGTATCGGACCTCCCCCAATCTCCTCACTGCACCATCATGTGTCCTCTAGCTGACCGCCCCGATGCATCTAATCACACAGCTCGATCCATCGGTAGATAAACAGTGCCCTCACTGTTCTCCAAGGAGTCAAACTTCTCCTCTCTGCAACATACATGATAGGTGCATGTAGAATCTAAAATTCACTGCTGGAGAGAAGTAGATACCTCATCAAATATCTCTAGGATATCTCCCTTTGAATCGCTACTGGCTATCGCTACAGTAGCTATCATTCGATCCCTGAGTTGAGAGCAATCTCTGGCTAGATGCCCCACTCATCACACCGGTAATACCTGGTCTTGCTTAAGTCTCTCCTGGACTTGGACCACCCTCATTATGATTTTCTGTAGCTTCGTCTACCGCCTCCTGCTCCTTCAGAAACCACCAAAGCTGAGCTGCCGTCACCTGAACTTGAAGCTGGGTTCTCTTTCCTAAGAACTTCGTTCTGAAGAATTACCGCGGTGACCTCATCCATCTTGATTGTGCTCTTCCCCACTAGAAGAACAGTCACCAAAGACTCATATGAAGGAGAGAGCGATGCTAGCAAGACCAACGCCCTAGTCTTCTCCTCAATATTCTCACCAACGCTGAGGAGGTCAGTGAGGATCTTCTGAAAGTGACTGAGATGCTCCTGCACGCTCTGTCTCTCAGTCATCCGCAGTTAGTAGAACTGCCTCCAGAGGAAAAAAGTGTTGGTGAGAGATTTCGTCATGTACAACTTCTCGAGATTTCATCATGGATCACCACCTCATCCACTAGGTACATGCGGATGGTACTCACCGCCTGCATCTGTAGCCGTCTCCAATCCTGCACCTCCATGATTGTCGGCTTCTCCTCGCACAAGAGAGCATCGATCAATCCTTATTGGATGAGCACATCCTTCACCCTTGCCTGCCATAAAGAGAAATTACTCTTTCCATCAAACTTGTTGATCTCCATCTTGATTGATCATGTTTTCTCCATCTTCAGTCTTGCTCACCACCACTGCAATCTGCATCCTTGTACCACCTCACTCTGATACCACTTGATGGTAGATGTCTGGCCAAAACACCACCTTCCAGGACCTTTTCGGTATCGCATGTTGCAGTAGGAAGAAAGAAAAATAAAATAAAAATAATCAAATACGTGGATCAGTGAAAAAGGGCTCGCCTTCATGGGGATGCAAACTTCACTATAAGAAAAGAAATATTACAAGAAGAGATCTCACTCTCAACCTTTGTAGACCCAATCTCTCCCTCATAGAAAGTTCTTTCTCACAAAAGCTCTCTCTAAGAAAATCTCCTGAACTCCTAAAGTGACTGTTGTCCGCTATCCAGAAGCCTCCCTAGAGCTTCTGCTCCTACTCCTATTGGCGCGGCATCGCCTTTTCACAGGTTTCCTGACGAACGAAGCCGCCCACTGCCCTCTGTTCACAGATCAAAGCCTTATAAAGGCTTAAAATCCAAAATAAATAGGAGTAGGACTCTTTAGAGCACCCAAACAAACCTCTTGGACCTTTGGATCACGACCGGCAGCATTCCCATCTGTCAAATCGCAACGTGGTCCACAGAAAAATGCATAGACCATAAGAATCGGGGGTAAAATGCCATGCGGTCTATGGTGGACTACAAGAAACCAAGGGGAAACGCCCCCTCGATCCACAAGCCCTCCTGTGCACCGTCCGATCCATGGTGGACCGAGCTACTCTGCTCCACGCGGGCGCGCGTGGGCCTGGGCTGCGCCCGCGCGCGCCCCTAATCCTGGGTCGCATTCTGCATGCTGGGCAGCGCCCTGCCGTGCCCTGGGCCGTGACCTGCCACGCGCGGCCATGCCACAGCTGCTCTGCCGGCCCGCCGCCGGTCCTCCATCGCTCCGAATTTTGTGCCAATTTCGATCGGACGTATCTCGATCATCCGGATTCTGTTTGAGGTGATCTTGGGCTCGTTGAACTCTATTTTTCATCGCGGACCTCGCTATGGGCTTAATATAAATCGAATCTCGAAGCATCAAATCCTAACATAAGGAAAGCTAATAGAGCAGCAGATTTTGTTGCTAAATTTGGGCTAAATGATGACCATTCATTGTCTGATAGCCTTGTTTCAGATCATGCTTTGCAAGCCGTCCTCCATGATGATTTTTTAGATATTCAGTACAGAAGGGGATTGAGTGTACGCAATGGAAGGTTTAATCACTCTTCTCCCATGCCGAATTTTTTTGCTGCTAACTGGTGTTCTTTTTGGGAGCTGGCGGAAGAAAATCGTCGACTGCTGTGATGCCCTGATATTTTGGCTCTCTTGTGATTTCTGTGCTGAGATCTCTCATCTCCACGAATTTTGGCTTGCTTCTTAGTTTTATTCTGTTGCCATCTATTTTCTGTTCTAAATTCTGGTTTATGTTTAGCTTCAGTTATTGCTCAATTCTGTATTGGTGGTTATCTGTATTGCTAAGATCTGTTGATACTTTATTTACTTTATCTTTAATATCAGCGATGCTCCTCTGTCTTAGACGAAAAAAAAAAAGAAACTTGTTTAGCATCATTAATAAGATAGGCCCTACATCTTCTCCCGCTATTCTGGACCACTGTTACATGGATATGGATGTGAGAATCATGTGTGAACTCATATCCAAGTATCTAACTTGGCGAGTAAGGGAAAATGAGATCCAGAAAAAGTAAGAAAAATATATTTTTAGCTAAATTATATACATACGCACACTTATAATTTGTTATTTAAATATTAAAAGTAAATATTAAGAAGATATTGTTTGTTAAGGTCCTTCAGTATATATATTTCTCACTTATACTTCCTAATTAACTTAAGGATATATAAAAAAATAATTCACCGAATAATTTCAATATCAACATCCTTGACTGATCACTAAAAAAGAATAAACACTCACTTTTAACATGAAAATAAAGGATCGATTAAACTCATTAATAGAGAAGTTCACTCTCCACAAATCTCATAATTAAGTGGCACTAATAGATACATAGGTGTATGATAAAGTATCATGAGTCAGATAAGCATTTGACACAGATTTTTGGAGCTGGATATGAGTGTCTAGATAACATAATTTTAAACAAGCATATAAGAACTTATCATTCATTAATATCGTTAATAAGCATATAAGTTAAATCTTCTCTTGCTCATTTTTTTTCTTTCAAGTCTTGCTTTAATTGCTTTAGCAGCTGCATGCCATCCACAAACAAGGAAGACTACCGGCATTATCAAAATCTAATGAGCATTTTCTTCCATTGAACTCTTGTATTCTGATATTATATAGTTTACCGCAATTTCAATCCAGCAAAGTTACTGAACATGTGACACTAAATGACAGCAAGATTTATTTCCAGAAATACTGAACACAGGAGACTAACAAAATGAAACTGTCCACTATGACTTCTATATAGATAACATACAACCTGTTCAACTGAACTAGCACAGCTAACGAGACCCTCGCTCGCAAGGAAAGTTTGGGATTGACACCTTGTGCTGAATCCAAAGCCTCGGAATGGATGCCAAGAGACCCAAATTCTAATGTCCATATGCAACACTACCATCAAAGAATCCACAACCACAGAAATTAGTTTGAACATACAAAAATCAACTGGCACGCACTAATCCAAAATAATAAATCATATAGAAATTGAACTTTAATCAGGATGACTTTATAATTAAACATTTTGAGAATTACATAGTAAGAGCAGTCACCTTGAAGATATCAATCTTTCTCAAGCACTTAGAAACAAAGAATTGCTCCAACTTTCCACCAAACAAAGAAAGGAAGAAAAAAGTTGATCTACCTGAACACAACTTTAGTCTACAAGGATGTATGAATTGCTATTCAGACATGTTGGCACAAGATCTGGTCTTTGACATGCCAACTAGATGATACAGACTCTTTAACTCGTCAAGTATCACCTTCCAAGATCTTAGAATGTAAATTATCATGGGCGCTTATCTTCCGACTTCAGACTTGCTTCCATACTCCTTTAACCTGTAGTCCTCCCGATGGCGCGTTCCCTTCAGTGCACCAACCACAAGCTGAAATGATACTGTCTCCTTGAATGTAGACCCTATGATCGGTATCGACATATCGAGCAGGTGTGCTACCCATGCCAAACAGCATGCATGAAGACATGAAAAGGTTTGCATGCATGTGCATGCATGCACAAAGTGAGGAAAAACAAGGTCATATTATATTTTTGTGGTGTGAAACCAAAAGGTGGCAATCTGGTTTCACATGGAAACTATTTGGCGCACAGTACATTTCCAGACTACTAGCAAACCATTGAATAATTAAAGTATGCTGCAATGGTCGCAAAACCAATACCAAATTGTTTATGAAAAGCAGAAGTCGACAGAGAGCAGTAAAACCTAACAAGGAAAAAAAAAAAAAAGAAATGCAACCCGAAAAAAGGCTGGCGGTGTACTGGGTGACAAGAGCAACACAGAGGATTGAAGCCAGCATCCCAAAGAGCCGCGGGATTTTGGTGCCACTGTTCCCTCACGCCATTGGGTAACATGAAAGAGACGCCTTCAGCGGTTGACGCATAGCATGCAACAAAATGCAAAAGCTTATATAAATCCAAAGCGATGATATAAATGAAGAGTGGGGTGGGAGAGGGAGAGGGAGAGGGAGAGGGAGGTGGGGGACCAACTTCAGCCTTGGCTACTCCAAGTCCCGATGGAAGGAGGGAAAGAGAACAGGCCACACAGTGTTTCCTTCTGCTGCTTACTTCCTAGGGTTACAGTTACTTTATGGCTTCTTTTATTCCTTTTCAGGCATTTATATTATATGGGGTGGAGGAGGAGAGGATAAGGTGTGAAGTGATGGGGAGGGCGAGGTAAATGAATAAAGAAATGGCGACGGTGAAGTTGGAATCCAGCCAATCCGCCGGGGTTCTGGGTAGCAGAGAACATGTCGCTTTATGGATGCCATGTTACCCATTTGATCCAATTAATGGATGGGAGAAGAGGCTCATCAAGGGGGGAAAGATATATCGGTCTGAAGTCCGGGAGGATCAAGGGTTTCTCTTTCGGATTGAAGTGTGGAGAAAAGAAGTAACAGCACCATCCTCCTACCTAACAACTGCTACGCATTGGATGCTGCACCATCGCTTACTAGTCCACTCCTTGCTCTTCGTGAATTAGTACTACGTTTTATTAATATTATTACTGCATTACACGGAAAAAAAGGGACAACTCTTTCTCTCTTTCTCTCTCAGAAAGAGACCTAAAATGCACATGCATGGGGTGCACTTGCATGGATATTGACCACTCGCAATCTTATCTGACTATCCTTAGGTCGATGGAAATGTTAAATATATTATCTGCAATAAGAAACACCATGAGAAAGTCATTGTCTATGTTTCTTCTTTAAGTGAGAGGAAAATTCAAATCATTTTAACCATCAAGAATTAAATGATTTTTTCCTTGATTTTGCCTTGTTTCTTTCTTACCATAGGATAAATAATGGATCATCAATTTGTGATACTTTATGTCATTTATTCATGCTTCATTAAGTCATTTAAAGGAGTAGATTACCAATATACATCAACAAACTTACAATGACAAACAGACAGAAATTACGTCCATTAAATTATGAAGCTACAAGAAGAAATTCTCCAATGATGATAAGCAAAATAGCTATACCCCGTAGTGTCACCCCTCTTCGTTTGGGAGGAGGGTCCGTGCATGTTTGAAACCTGGGAGGTGCACCCTTCCTGAAGTGTTTGACATAGGTTATTCATCCATCATTTCCATTTTGAGTGATCGAAAATTCTCCTACCATTATTCTAAAATAAACGAAAAGAAAATTCTCTCTATGGATTTGATTTGCCTCTTAGATTATTCTTCTCTTTATACAGTTTCCAAAAAAATAGAGAGAGAAAAAACAGGAAAACTTTTTAGCCATAAATCTTCATAACGCAAGTTTCATGGTTAATTAACCAACCTCAATATATATATATATATATATATATATATTGTATTTCTTT
>KE505465.1:204215-215717 GCA_000441515.1 Elaeis oleifera
CTTCTTCTTCCTCCTACCACCTCCTCCTCTCTCTCTCTCTCTCTCTCTCTCTCTCTCTACTGAAACAAGTATTTTATGTTATCCTAAGCCCGACCGATTGATTTGTTGATTCTTAACCTTCTGGACTTTCCTTTATGCCGTCCCTCCCAATTCTTTCCTTTCCGTCTTTCTCTTGTAGTGGAAAGGAGACAACCTCGTGCCCTATGATTTCTCTTCCGCAGACTAGAATTCTTAACGTGGGTCGGGGATGGCGGATCCGATCTGATGACCTTGGTCACGGAGGGAGAGCCGTTCTCTATTATTCCCTTCACCTAATAAACAATGCTACCGTGTGAATCTTCCATACCAACAACGCACCGCTGCATTAATTGCCTCCTCCGATTCCAATTTCCAAAAAGGTCGTCGCAAAGCTCATCATGGGCCTGGTACGAACCATCCCGTGTGCAGGACTCACAGGGGGGACTTCCACGTCATAGGATGCATGGGGTTTCCACGTGAAAGTCTGACGCGTGGGTGGACTCAGCGATGCGATTACGAGGCTGAAGTTGACGTCGGCGGTGGCAGCGGCCGCCACGTGAAGATAATCCGAGGGGTCCATGAATTGGATTCTTGCAAGAATAAGAAGATGGCACCCGTGATGTGATGATCTACTGTTACGGCTGCTTTTGGTCACAGGGGGCACTCACCTTGCTTGTGTTTTATAAGATTATTTATACACCAACGCTGGGGCGAGTAGGACGCCCTTGAAAGAAAGTACGGAAAAAGAAAGAAAGAAAGAAAGAAAGAAAGGTATTCATGATTGTGATTCTTTATCTGGTGAACGTATTTACATTCTTAAGTGCTCTACTCTTTTCGTTCATTTAAATAAAACTTGATACAATATATTGAAATACATTTTTATTAAAAGAGCTAGGATTGTATATTTAGAAGCATATTTTCTTCGAATCTTGAATAGAACGAGATCTCTCAAAATTCATTGGTGAAGGCAAGGCTACAACCTCGGCCATTGGCATCCGATCATTGTTAATTTCAACGGTAAACTAGTTTGGCATTTCTCACCGGCAATGCAAGTCCCTCTAGGACTTAGAGATACCTCATTCTATGTACATCATATCATGTATGATGCATAGATAGTGTCAACCAATCCTTGTTATCTTATTGTTTGGTCATTCCTAGCTTGTGAAATAGTCTTCTAGATTTAAAGTGCCTAACATATATATGTTGTTTTAAGAGGTAGAAACTATTTATAAAAGCAAAGCTATACAGAACGAGCCACACATTTTATGTAAATGTTATCTTCAACATCAATTTTCATATGGTATTTCACTAATTTGAAGAGAAATAAAAATATAAAAATAATAATTATAGTAAAGAAGTCTTAAATTCCTTCCATTTATTTTGAAGTAATTAGAGTCATAAGCTACTTAAAGAAAGTAAATAATAATGTTTTGTTGGACCTTAAAGAATAAAAAATGTCTTTTTCTTCTTTCACTTTAATAAAAAGAATCTTGATTCTCGAAAGCATCAACTTACTTAGTTATATGAGTGTATAATAGTCATTATGTATGTTGATATTATAACCATCATAAACATGTTACATACTATTGTCATTGTTAAATCTTCTCTCCTTGTATTTAATATTTTAATAGATGTTTATATAAAATTTCTATTATATTTCGTGTAAGTAATTATTTTAATTGCCATCTATATGTCATTGAAATTATTTGATATTATCTATTGTAATGACAAATATATGACTTGAAAATAAAAGAAAAGATGAAATCATTTTTAATGTTGAATGTAATACAAGAGGTGCATAACAGGTCATAGCCCCGTTTGCGATACATAAATAGCTTTTAATAACAAAATAAACGATATCAAGATATCAATAAGTTTTCCCTTAAGAAAACCTCCCCACCTCCCAATAAAAAAAAAAAGCAAAAAAATCAAAGGTACACACTAGAAAGGAAAAAAATAGAGCTTGCGAATTTACTTCTAGGTAATCCATCCAAAGACTCTAGTTTGAGAAAGTAATTGCATTCACTTTCACTCCTATTTATAACGGTCAACTTAACAGTCATCTTGCTCAACCATTTTGATAAAGTGACGACGTCGTAGCCAAACCGAAAGGGCAAGAGCGATGGTACTATCAAGATCTTGTGTTACCTTTACTTTGCCCATTTATATTGCAAAAGCGAGCTACTTTTATGCTATCAAAACTGGAAACTAGTCAGCATCCAAGAGTCAAAAAGAAAAATCCTTTCTTTCGGGATTGATAGGGTTAGTTGGAGGCTTGAGAAAACAAGGATGGGTGCCATTTTCAAGATTTTTTTAATTATTTTTCATTAAATATTTTTAAAAGTACCACCGTCCAAAATTTATTTTTGGATTTGTCATCCACACATAAAATCGTCACTTGAAGTGGCGATATCACAGCCACGCAAGCATATGATGTGGCCCAACGAAAATCGTCGTTTGAAATGGCGAGTTCACTGAACTCCCTAGTCCAAATGATGAGTTCAGTAAAATCATCATTTGACAGAGCGATTTCATTGAATCGCCACTCTAAGTGGTGATTTCAATGAAATCGTTTTTTGGATCAATGATTTCAATGAAATTGCCACTTAAAATGACGATTTCATGGTTTTAAATACCCAAACCTCTTCCCTCCAAGCATCCCAAAAAACCCTGATAATCCCCCCTCCCACCTCCCTTGCTCTTTAGAACCCTCTCTAAAATCCTGATAATCCCCCAACCCCCTCTCGCTCTCATGTCTATATTTCAGTCTGAATCAATTTTATGGCTTCAAGAAATGGTGGAATGTTTCGAAAAATAAGAGCTCAAGTAGAAAAAGAAAACAAAAATCTCGGGATAGGTATGAAGAGAATTTATTTCTGAATTTTGAGTCTAATGAAAAATATCAATCAAATTTTTCTCGACGAAAAGCTGTAGGAGGAAGAATAGTTAAGTAATTTTAATGATTTTTAAATTAAATTTTTATTTGAAAGAATAGATTGGCTTTCTATGATCATATTAAACAAGCCAACATATCCTACTCTAGTTAAATATTTTTATAGTAATTTAACTTTAATAGATTAGCTTATTCTATTTTATCCTTTGTGAAAGGAAAGATGATCGACTTTGACTGTGATGTTCTTGATCAAATTCTAGATATTCTATCAAATGGTGATAGATATTTTAATATCACTTGTTGGGGTCATAATAGATTATGTTACCATAGCTGTATTAGAACTATTTTTAAGAACGATAGTTTAGGACAAACAAGTAAACCTAGTACACATCTATTACCATTGAAAATAGATAAATTCATCATATATTAACATTCAATTTCTGTCTAAAGAAGGTCATAGAGATAATGTATCGCACATGGGTATTTATCTCCTCAAAGATTCTTTTGGGTGATAGAATTAATCTGCTATATGTAATGATAAACTATGTGATTGAATGCCTTGAAAAATCCAAAATCTATTTGCCCTATAGAGCTGTTCTGGGTGCTATCTTCGAGGTCTTTGATATCCCTATCACTGATGAGGAAGTTGTTGAGATCAAACCCACTGACACCTACGACAAGTCATCTCTAAGGCATATGGGCTATATTTTTTTAATGATGGTTGGAAGCGTACATCTGTTGGTGAAGAAGAAGTAAGCATACCGACACAGTCTAGTCATCATATGCAGTCTAATCAGTAGTCTTATGATATGCATGCATTGTCTGCTCGATTCGATGCACTGGAAGTGATATCAAAGAGGGATTTGCATGTATGGATAAGGGGTTCGCATGGTTCGATCAGTTTATACAGTATTTTTATCATCAGTTTCCTCCATCTCCACAGGATCCTGCAGCGGATGATTAAGCTCCAGCTTCTTATTTCACTATTTGAGACCTCAACTGATAATGTATCATCTACTTTATTTCTTTTGTTGTAATATAATCTTGTTGTTTCTAATGAATAATGTATTGTTAATCTATGTTATCTTAAAATTGAACCAGGACCAGTTCCCTCCACCTCCACAGGATCAATTTTCAAACCAATCGACCAGGATTAAAGGCCAATTGACCAGGGTGTCTGGCCGATCGACTACTATCGGTCGACTAGTTTTCTCAGTCGATCAATCGTAGAAAGTCGAGCGGATCCCGATCTGCCCCGGTTGATCTGATCAATGGATCGCGATCGATCGACCAGTCTTCTCAATCGATCGATCGCAAAAGTCGAGCGGATTGCAGCCTAGAGCGATTGATCAGGTCGGTCGACCGACATGGCTTCGAACTGTGCCAAATCGATCGACCATAGTTTGGGTCGGTCGATCATAGTTTGGGCTGGTCGACCATATTTCTCAGTCGGTCGACCACTGAAAGTCAATCAGATTGTGATTCTGGCCCGATTGATCCGATAGGTTGATCGGCACGTCTCTAGCTCAAGCCAAAGAGGTTGTTTGCCTGAAAACCCTAGTTCACCAACACGGCTCTAACCCGATTGACTGCCCTGATCGATTTGGGATGGAAAGCATAGGGGAGGCTTGGCTACTTAACTAAGCTAAAACAAAGAGAGAGCATGAGGGAATTAGGGTTCGATTTAGGACTAACATATTACCTAGACTGAATAGATTACAAGTAACATGAGAAATTCAAAATCGTGCATCGTATCTACATTTGACCAACATCACATCCTAACCAACATCACGTCACATCCTGACCAACATCACAATTTTATTATAGAACTAGCAATCCAAATGTTAGAAACATGTTGCAATCAACTCCAAACAAAGTCCCACATGGGTATAATAAATCCAAGAAAAGAATAAAGTCCCACGTGAGTATAATAAACCAAAAAAAAAAATACAAATCCCACGTGACGGTCGTCGCTTTGTCCTGGCGGTTGCCTGTGACGTGAGATAGGTTGGACTTCACTCGGGCTCCCATGCTCTTCGATGCCATGGTCTATATGCATGACAGCGTCATCTACAACTCCCTCACCTGTAATGCCTGCTGTATGACTCGAAGCTCCCTGATGGATAACGTCATCCGTAGCAACTCCAAATATGCTACCGTATCATCAACGGACTGAAACCGTATCATATCATCGTGCATGTAAGCTTCCGATGACATATAAGGACTGAATGGAGGAAACTTCGATATCTGAAACTCAGAGGCTGTATCCGATAAGGTAGCTCATTTATGCAGATCAAGCGGTACTCCCGATGATGATGGATATTGATAAGGTGAAGGTGTGGATCCTGATGCATCATACTCCATGGTGATACGCTCATGCTTATCGAGGGCATAGAGGACCGACGTGCATATATCCTGTATCACTGGCACAGATGTGGACATAGACTCTGGACTTCAAAGATGATGGATCTATGTCAGTCTATCACTTTAACAAAAAATTTGATTAAATATACTATGATTAATTAAAAAATATTAAAAATTATTACTACTTACCAGATAATCAAACATCACACCAGAACGGTAAATGAAATGACAAGTAATGCGACGGTACCACTGTATGTAATCGTCATAATAGTGCATGGCATAAACTGCTACTGGTCCGTCCATAATATGGTCTCATCGATGCTCCCATATCACAACAAAGTATTGATCAGTGATGCTTCAGTTCTGATCCTGTCATCTCTGAGATCGATATGATGCAGTTTGAAATCCGTATCACAATCAAGTGGCGCAACCTAACGGATCCCAAATTGCCACATCACTCTATTAGGATGGTGCCACTCTACAATATGAAAACATAAAAGTGGCACCCGACATTACCATATATCCTGTCTAGTGAAGCAATAATCCAGTAGGTGCAAGAACCTCGGGAGTATATGGTTGCCATATAATCTTACTTTTTAAACATTACTAAATGTTAGTATTCTAAGCCAATTCGAATCAAATACGATCGAAAATATAGCATACAAATAATTAAATTTACCTGCTCAGGTCGAAGTCGATCAAGATGGTATCTATGTATCCGTAGGACATGAGTAGAAATCTCGATCATCGAAAAAGCATCTCTCTACCTATACAATCAAGCATCAACAAGTCACATTTTAATCAACAAAGCATCAATAGACAAATGGTCATAATCAATATTACTTACGTACCTCATGACTAGCGGTCCACGTGGTAATGCACCTCCATCTGTCAAATCCATAATAGGATCTACAGGAGGTCGCTCTAATCTACGAGGAGCAATAAAAGGAAACCTATCCCACACCCACACTTGAAGCAAAATCAAGGGTCCCACAATCTAATATATATCTATCATATTTGCTCTACAAAGCTCTCTGTACAATCAAGCTAGACTGGCACTACCCCAACTGTACTATCCCGTTGTCTCAAAATCGACAAGTAGTGATAAAAATATGATATGAATTAGGTTATTAGATTTATCTGCAAACAGACATCCTCCTAACACCTGCAAGATGTATACTCTAGCATAACGCTGTATGGCACTATCATCTGCATTAGGGAGTAACCTATTAAACTGCTCAGCTAACCATACCGCACTCAATCGAGAGCCCTTAAGTTTATCAGGGGGTGGGACAACACCTAGAAGATCTAAACATACCTTCCGCCAATCCTGATGTATACTACCCATGACTGAAAGTCCATCGACCGGTAAACACAACTAGATGCCAACGTCCTCCAAGGTGATAGTACACTCACCTTGCGGCAAATGGAACGTATGTGTCTCCGGGTGCCACCACTCTATGAATGCAATGACCAAATGCCAGTCTAACGATATAAACCAACGTGAGAGATACCATAAAATCCAGCTTGCTGTAGATATGGCATTATACGTAAATCCAACAGGGTCAATCGAGACCTAACAAGATCCCTCCGTCGACATCGTAAAAAATTGGACTCTTGCAACACCATATAAAAATAGTTTATCAATTTTAAATGTACTCTAATAATTTTGTTCACATGATGTTAAAATTATAAATATATGGTACAACAACTCATGTCTATATACACCTGACTATCCCAGATGGCTGATGAGCGATGAGTAACCTGTGCATAGAGTACAGACTGATCTAATGGACTTGGCTCCATAAATACGATATGTTGCTGACATTAACAATAACAGAAAAGAGTTTACCATCAATATATAAGTGTTTATAAAATGAGTATAATAATAACAAAAATTAAGCAAATGTAAGAAACAACATTTCATAAATAAATATTACAAACAACATAAGGATTAATATCCAACAATATAAAATTTCATTACATCTTATGTTCATGCTCATGTTCATGAAATATTACAAACAACATAAGGATTAACAAGAAATAATGTAACACAAAGTTTCACTCGTTTTAAACTCACATTCATGCTCTATTTGTTAGACATGAATGTCTGTCATGTCCTTCTTGGCCACAAATCCGACACCTAAATCTATTGCCGACTTCTATCCAATCCATTTCATTCCTAAGTCGTGAGGATCGTGGTCTTCCCTTCTACCATAATCGTTGGCACTATGGTACAATCAGTATTTCATTTGTTTGTTATGACCAATAATCAGCATGTGGGATTGGATAAAATTAATGACCGTAACTGTGATGGTATTCATCCAGACTATAACAACCATCAACGTATCATCAGAAATCAATTGACACATAAGCACAAGTAGCCATTAAGTGGGAGCACGGCAAATGATAGCACTACTATTTCTGACATGTACACGTACAGTCCGACAACCTTACAATCTGCACATTTCAATTACAATCTTAAAAATATATTATTATTATAAAAAAAAATTTAATAATATAATAAAGGTCTTGCATTAGGATTTCACCTAAGTGTTATTGCCTTTGTTCATATAAGGTCCACAGAATTACGTTTGCACTTGAAATGCCCCACTTGCTCTATCAAATCTTGTTACATTATGGGACGTAGCTTTGAATTGACTGACAATCAATTGAGTTGTAGCAAAAGGAGTAAATCTTTCACCTCTATGTAATGCGTCCTCTGCTTGGGCACGTCTCCCATCAAAATATGATACAAGCTGAAAAAATATAAGTTGTACCAATAAAGTTACCAACAGAAATAAGTATTTTTAGCACTCCATTAAAATATTCAGATAAATTTATAGTCATCATGCCGAATCTTCAGCTACCATCAGGTGCAAGAGACCATTTGTCTACCGAAATTTCAGACAACTATTGGAAGGCTTCTAAGTTTATTTTTTTAATTTTCTTCATATATTTGTCGAACTTTCTAGATTGTGTTTGCATACCGGTTCTCTTCAATAAATCTCTTAGTCTTGTATCCCTGAATCTGGCATTGAAGTTGCTAGCTACATTGCATAGACTGACATGATGTGCATAGGGTGGCTGCCAACCAAGATATTCATTCTGTATGGCAGCTAATATATCTATATGCCGATCTAAAATCAAACAGATATCCTGACGTGATCTAATAAGAGATCTCAGACAAGCTAAGAACCAGACTCATGTATTTGTCGACTCTTTATCTACTATTACAAATGAAAGTGAAAAATCTGATTATTTCCATCCACAGTAGTTACGATCATCAATTTCTTCCAATACTTTTCATAAAAAATATCACATCAATACTGATTATCGGTCTATGGTGCTTGAAACCTTCAATCGACGATGCAAATGCCCAAAAAATACGATCAAATGTAGCAAATAATGGATGATCGGTAGGAGTGCTAATGAACTTCACCTATGATCCAGGATTAAATTCTTCTACAGCATGCAACCACTTGGAAAATAGTCATATGAGTTATCCCAATCTCCATATACCAAGGCTATTACTTTCTGCTTTGCCTCTCATATCTTTCTATAACCAATCGTGTAATTGAATCTATTCTTTATGACTGCACTAATACCGACAATAGAAATTGTGGGTACTTCTTTTATAAAATTCCATATTTTATTGACAATAAAATTCAAACTAAGTCCAAAATGATCTTGCGAAAGCATGATCGAAATACATATATGCAGACCAACATATCTTGTGATTTCAAAATAATCAGCCCGCTTAATGACTGAGAGCTTCCAATTACATCCCGACTCCATATTCTTACATTTAGCAACCCAAAAATTCGGCTCTGACTCAACAATCTTGAATTCATGATGTGTGTCCACTGAATACTATCTTACTATAGTTTGTAGATCCATCTTATCTGCAAATGGAGCCCTTATGGAACTCATCACCTCTTTTCAGATACTACAAGATGCGTGCAATCCAAAAGATATTGGTACATTGGCAGCTGTCTAATCAATGCTCTTGAATGTAACTGAAGGAGCTTCAAACACCGAATAATTTGGGCGCTCCACAATAGGTGAGAACTATACATTATGGGATGTATCCACTTTTTGAGCATCATCATCCATACTTTCTTCACTTTGTACATCATCTTCCTCAAAAAGCCGACTGTCAATATGGATGGCATCATCGACCACTGTGTACAGTGAGGCTTGTCTGATAATAAAATCTGGTACATCACTATCCATTACCAAATAAACCCGATCCTCCGTATCTCTTGAACCAGTATTCAGTGGAACACTGGCCATACAAGAACTAAAAGGTCCAATGTGTTCGGTCGTCTGTATTGTCATTTTAATATCTCGATCAGCTACTTCATCGTATTTCAAATCGAGAATAGTTCTGATATCCTTAATAGGTTGCATATCAATGTACAACTCCACAGTAGATAAACAAGAATGTAAGCTTACAGTTGAAAATATAATCTCCATATCTTCATCATCAGTAATCGGAACAAGTTCATATTTGAGAATTGAAGGCTGCACAACAGTGGGATATCTATATATTATCATTATTCTATTTCTGCTTCTATCTATATAGAAAATTCTACATAACTAATCCTCCAACTCCTCAAATTTTATTCCATATTTCAATCTAATAGCCTTTTATGGTCGCTCAGTATACTCTATTCCATACGGTCCTTTAACTATAGAACCTTTGATATAGCATAAAGCCATCACTATTTCTGCCATTTCTACTATCTATACAATATATAAAATATGATTAACATAGCATAAATTATTCAAATTAATCAAATATATAGCACAAATTAATTTACTAGTACTAAATGAAACAACTTAATCAAATTAATGTAATTCATATGAGTTAATTCAAAAGAATCAATTTTATTCAAATTAATCCAAATAATTCGAACTAATCAAACTAATTCATAGCAATGCAAATTAATCAAATTTCAAGCATAATTTTAACTCATATTAATCTAATTAATATGAATTCATCTAATTTTATTCAAATTAATCAAATAATTAGGAAATATTAATTAACACAGCATAATCATTGTACAAATCAATCATAACTAACACAATTTAATCAAATTTATGACACAAAATTTAATTTATTCGAATTAATCTAAAAATAATTTAATTTAATTATTCTGATTAATCAAATTTTATTTAACTTAATACACTGGACATAATCACTTAAATTACTGTAATTAACACATGAAAATCATATCACAAATCACTCTTAATAACACAATAAATCAAACATAATCATATATTTCAATTTAAATTTTGGAATTATAATTTAAAAAAAGTACCTTGGATGGTTGGGAAAATGTGGAAGGAATATCGAGAGCACATGAGACTGATGGAAGATGGATATCGGATGGGGAAGCCGGTGATCCACTCCGTGTCACAATCAAAAAGAAGAAAAAAATGCACATGGGCTGAAGGTTGAACAGGATTTTGAATCGAAGGGAAGGGAAGGAATGGGACCTGTTCAGAGTGGAAAGGCCAATAAAACCGCTGAGGAAAGGCTGAGGAGAAGGGTTCAGTCGGAGCAGCCGGAGCATAGGGGACAGGCGAGGACTGTGGGGGGTGGAAAAACTCTTCTGAAATCACCACTTCGTATGGCGATTTTACTGAAATCGCTTCCTTAAATGGCGATTTCACTGAAACCTCCACGTGAAGTGGCTATTTCGCGATGTGGCACCACATCTGCCATGTAGGAGCTATGCAAAACATGAAATCGCCACTTCAAGTAGCGATTTCATACATGGACGGTAAACTCGGAAATAAGTTTCCAACGAGGATACTTTGAAAATGTTTAATTAAAAATAATAAAAAATTTCTATTTTCAACATTAGGACCCCTATAATTGCACAGGATATGTCATTCATTAAATAATTCTGTGAGTATTACAATGAAACTCTGCATAGATTTATTCCTACTATGTATTCATGACTCATAAATATATAAGTGCTATTATAACAATTTTGTTGTGACTAAGTCACATTGTTACCTTGGTCAATACAAATAGAACATCAGCCATAGATAATAGCAATGGCAACCAAAGGACTCAATATTATGTAACTTCCACCATCTAGAAATTGAGTTTTGCATAATCGTTTAGTTTGAAAAATAAAGTCTCTTTCATTATTTATCCTTTTTTTTTTTCTTTCATTTTTTTCTTCTTTTTCTTCTATCCTTCTTCTTTC
>KE505465.1:226928-242257 GCA_000441515.1 Elaeis oleifera
ATGCATGACTGGTACTGCCGTCGGGATAGGATAGGACAACGAGGTGTCCTGTTCCATGAAAAACCGAAACATCTTCGTCCCACAAGATTTAAAACCTTGATTGTCGGTAAATTCAGCTTGGGCCAATAAAAGATCCCACTATCACACATGATTACCAACAAAACTTCTCAATATATTCCCTAAACTTTGGTACATGGCTTCAATCCGACCGTTTGTTTGAGGATGGCTAGTTAACTTGAATTGGAGTTAAGTACCCATCTTCTGCCATAAGGTTCACCAAAAATAACTCATAAACTGCATAATCATCTTAGGAATACCATGAACGTGCACGATCTCGCAGAAGTAGTGTTCATCAATGGGAGAGGCGTTATGCATCTTCTAATAAGGCATAAAGTGAGCTATCTTGGAGAATTGATCAACAACCACCATCACAAAATTCTTATTGCATTGAGTCTTTGGTAAGCCCACAATGAAAACTATGCTCACATCTCCCACGGCACCTCTAGAACCAGCAACATCAAGTAGAGTCTGGTGTTTTGTCCTCCTGACTTAGCAATATGGCAAACTCAGCAGTGTTCAATATGACAGATTACATCCTTTTCCATCCTTGGCTGATAGAGATTTTTCTTGGTAAGTGCCACTCTCTTATCTTGTCCAAAGTGTCTAACAAATCCACCATCATGAGCTTCAAAGATAATAGTCTCTTGCAACAAAAATGAGGCACACATAGCTCATTACCTTTGAACGGGAATTCTTTGATGATGATTGTCAATATGAACCTTCAGCACTAAGCTTCCAAATCTCCCAAAATCTAGACCTTTTCTTACAATTTCTTGACAACTTCAAATCCAATAACTTTCAACTACATAATGGAAAGGAGTGCATATCGTTGACTCAAAACATCCGCTACTCGATTCTAGGTACCCGATTTATGCTTGAGAAGGAAATTGAAAGACTGAAGAAACTTGCTCCAAACAGCATGCCAACAACTAAGTTTATATTGAGAATTCAACTGCTTGAGCGCCTTATGGTCGAAGTAGAGATTAAACTCCTTGTGCAATAGATAATGGCTCCAATGGTCCAAAATGCATGCAACAGCATAGAATTCCTTGTCATATGTTGAATACTTGAGCTTGGCATCATACAACTTCTCACTGAAGACAGCAATCAGACAGCATTCTTGGCTGAGGATGGCACAAATACCGACACTAGAAGCATTGCAATCAACTTCAAAGACTAGGTCAAAGTTTGGAAGCGCTAATACTGATGTGCTTTAATAATCCGCTTCTTCAATTCTTTGAAACTCCATTGTGCTTTGCTGGTTATTGAAATTGATCTTCCTTCATGCACTTGGTCATTGGTGCAGCAATAGAATAGAAATTCTTGATAAATCGCCAATAAAAGAAACTAAGCCACGAAAACTCCTCAACCCATGCGGCATCTTGGGTGTGGGATAGCTGGTGATGGCGTCAACTTTGATAGGATCCACTTCAATACCTCGGCTTGACATAACAAACTCGAGAAATACCAACTTGTCGACAGGAATTGACACCTCTTCAAGTTGGCAAACAACTTTTGCCCTCTTAAGAGGCTTGGAACACTTGTTAGATATGTGCCAAGTGCTCTTCCTTCCCCTCACTATAGACAATGATGTCATCAAAATACACGACAACAAGTCTACTAATGAATGGCATGAAGGCTTGATTTATAAGGCACATGAAAGTGCTTAAAGCATTACAGAGACCAAAAGCATGACCGTCCAATCGTACAAGCCATCTTGAGTCTTTAAGATAGTTTCCACTCATCACTTGAGCGTGGTTGAATCTAATGATAGCCGCTTTAAAGATCGATTGGAGAAAATAACAAAGGTATATGGTCGATCAAGCAAATCATCAAGTCGAGGGATAGGAAACCAATATTGGATTGTGATCTTGATGATGCACATGCACCACGATCTATCCTTAGGTACTAGCAAAGCTGGCACGGCACACAAACTGATGCTTTCCTGGACTAGCCCTTTCACCATGAGCTCTTTCACTTGACATTGAAGTTCTTCATATTCCTTGGGACTCAAATGATAAGCAGGCCTATTGGGGATAACGACACCAAGCACAAGGTCAATGCAGTATTGGATGTCATGCATAGGAGACAATCCGGCTGAAATCTTGTTAGACACAACATCAACAAACTCTTCAAAGAGCAGTTTGATCGCCCTAAGAAGCTTCATGGACTCCTCGTTCTCTTCTAGCATGATCAGGGCACACACAATGGTAGACTCCTTACATACCTTGAGTTCAAACTTGGAGTTAAAGGCGCTATTCTTCGATAGAGGCTTAGGATGTTGAACCATCTTCAAGGGTAGTAGGGTGTTCTTCACATCATCCTTCTTAAAGGCATAAGTATTCTAGAAATCATCATGAATAGACCTGCGACCATATTGCCATAGATGTCCCAACAATACATGATAGGCATCCATACATTCCTTCGCACCACGCTTCATCTTGATATCATTTTTTGATAGAGAATTGGACCAAACAATGCTTTATTACCTTTATTTCATTGCCTTCCTCAGCCACTACAACTTATAGGGCCAGATGATCTTTGATAGGCAATTTCAGCTTGTTGACCATTAACAATGCAATAATGTTCCCACAACTTCTCCATCTATGATGATGTTGCATACCTTGCCATCCAAGCTGCACTTAGTATAGAAGATGTGGTGTAACCAATCTTCTTCATCAACTACTAGAATCATATTCAGGCTACGGAGGACCATTGAGGCTTCACCATAATCGGCATGCACAAGCTCTTCCTCACTCGGACCTTCCTCATCCCATTTAATTGGCTAATCTTTTCCTCCTCTGTACATAATTGTTCTTCTATCAAAGAACGAGCTTTTCTATTTAGTCAGCCGGCTACAACATGCCCAAACCCTTCGCACTTGAAATACTTAAACGAGGGTTGGAGGCGGCAGCATTGGAACAATTAGGGTTGCTGAGGATGCCCTTATCCTTTTGAGACTGTTGGTTGGCTCAAGCTTTAGAGGGTACCGACATTTTTGACATCGAACCCCTCCGATTGGATGCTCCACCACTATCCCTTGAAAAGTGCAAAGTACTTGTTCTTAGTTGCTGCTTTTCGACCATTACCACCAATCGCATCACATCATTCAAAATCCAATAGGATTGAAGTTGCATGACTTGCTAAATTTCAGGCTTCAATCCTCCAAAATATCGTGCTATAGTTTGCTCATCAGGCTCCTCAATGTCGCACGTCATGACAAGTTACTCGAATTCCATTGTACACTTCCATAGTCATATTGCATCGCCAAAGATTGTAGAGCTCAAGAAATTTATTACAATGATAATCTTTGAGGAGAAACTTACATTTGAGCTTATGATGCATCTTGTCCCACATTAATCTTACCGCATCCTTCGTGCTTATGTTTTCACTTCAAATTTTCCTACCAAATTGATGCGTACTTAAGCTTGATGTTGACTAGCTTCACGCCTCGATCATCAAAAACTTTATTAAGCTTGAAGACTCGTTCAACAGTGTTGAGCTAATTGACAAACTCATCAAGTTGTAGGCATCCTTCAAAGTCGGGGATGTCTATTTTGATATCGAAGTCATAATGGTTGCAATGTGGTCTTCATCACATTAGCGTAGGATATCTTCTTTGCCCATTGAGGATGCTTTTCTATTGTAGAATGGATTGAAATTTTTCATTTTTTCATTGGAACACTTGCTTTCATCATCAAAGGGCTCTCTAATAGAGTAATGATTGGAACCATGGTGATGTAAGTGTTCGCGTTGCTCTTGCCATTGATAAATCATGGATTTTTCATCGAAGTTGTTCAAGCTGCCAACGCAATTCATCTAACTTGATGTCTCATAAATCTTCCTCATGTTCAACATGCTCCTCTATATTGTGGCAGTAGGACGACATATTAGAACCATGCTCTAATACCAACTAACGCTGGGAGGTGTTGAACTAAAGCTGAAAACCCAGAAGGATAAAGAGTATGTTGACACACAATTATGGCAAAGTAGAAACCCCACTGCGGCATGTATGACACATATGGGTGGATGGTAGTTGGAAGAGTAAGGATGGATCACTCTCTTCCAAGGCCGAAAACACAACCTTGGCACAGCTCTTACGCTCACTCCTAAACACTAGGAGTCCACCAAATGAGAGGAGAGAATAGAAAGAAACAATTCCCATAAGAGAATTCTCACTAATCAATAACTCAAGCAGCCCTAATATGATTACAAGATAAGTCCCAATAAGGATATTATAAGTAGTATAAGGAAACTCTTTTTCAACCTTCCAATATGGAATTCCAAATCCTATTCTAACTCAAAGAACCCTAACTACTAACTTTCCTAATAACATCAAAAGTTCTCAAAACAAAGTTCACAAAGATCAAAACCCCCTAGCATTTACTAACATCAAACTTTCCTAACTGAAACATTAAAATAACTAATCATCAACATTAGTCATGTCCTGAGACCCATGCATATGGGACCCACGACCCATGTTGCTAGGACCCATGATTCGTGTGGCCAGGACCCACGACCCATGCGGCATAACATCCATCCTAGGCACTCCAATTTCAATAAATTTTCTTCCATACTTGTTCACTTTGTAATATTCTTACCAAGACCACTAAAGTAAGGGTCTGTTTGTTTCCAAGTAACTCAAGTTGGAAGATAAGTCATAAAAGTGATTGACTACCAAGAGTTTGGTTCACCAACAAAACCTCACAACTTACATACCTCCCTTCTATAACAGCTCATAACCTCAACAAAATGACCTAAAATTACCAAAAAACACTTCCTAGGCATAAAATCACCGGCTTGCCACACTCTTGCATCCCACCACAGGCAACCTCTCCCCAATAATGGAAATTAAAACCAAATAATTGAAATATATCTCAGAAAAAAAGGCATCTTTTGTACCCAAACACTTATAAGTCGGTCTTAGTTCCCAGGGACTCTCTTCCAACTAACCCATTTCCATTACTTGCAGTTGCTTTGAAACAGGCAGACCCTATGTGTTACGACAACACATATCCTAAACCTCACCATCATGTGATTCTTCGTCAGTTCTTGTTTGATAGCAAGGAAATCTATGAAGCACAAGACCTCATGCTTCACCTCATGGTTGGGTCTAAAGAGAGTGAGTGTGATTTTCACAAGTAGCAGGCGTGTTCGTTTTGGCTTCCGAGCGAGAACACCACGGTCAGGGGTGGCACGGGGATGCGATTCACCAAGCTGGGAGAGGGTTAACTAAATGAAAAGATGCACAGGCGCTTTCACAGATGAAAGGGAAGCTTGACTGAGCTAAGGTAAGAAAGCAAGCGCTAGTAGAAGGCTCATTTTTCTACCCCATTTTGATGAATCCAAGGCCGGCCAAAAGCACCGGGAGCGAGCTGCCTACACTGCAGAACGTTACCTGCACACGCTTAAACACAAGGCCGTCCACATCAACCTTTTTATACATTGGCAGCATCACACTGTAGAACCAAATTATCAACAAATTGCATGACAGCTAAGAGGTTTCTCCAACATGCCACCATAAAACCGCCAAACAACTTGTTTACCATCATAACTGAACTCTCACCAAGAATAACAAAGAAGAGCTAGTTCCCTTATATATAACCCTCTCCAGTATAATATTCCAAAAACTCCTACAGAACCCAACTCTATCTTCTCAAACTACTTGCATGTAGTTTCACAAAAACAGTTTAGCAAAAAAAAGGTGATCTAATTGGTCATTTCTTATGAACAAAAAAGAATCATATGAGAAATGTGCAAGTTAAGAACTTGAGATATTGATCCACCAATATAATGCCTCAGTTTGATAATTTCATTAATGAAATGTAAAAGAAGGAAAATGGTAGAAGCAAGGATCATATGATATCACGATGGGAAATGAAGGAAGTCTATACCTGCACTCGCAAAAGTAATAAACCCAATACCACGATGCCCTTTTGAGACTTGATCCTGCATATAATTATCAAATAGAACTTGGTCTAGTCATGCTAACAGGTTTAACATAGGATTAAACAATATTCTACAACTAAATCAAGTAATATGAGATAAATCCATCATCACGGAATTTTTATCTCCAACCATAAGCAACATGCACAAGCTAAGTCTATTCATTTGATTCTCAATGCATTGCCAAGATTTATAGACATTCATATGGCAAGTGCATGTAACCACAAAGAAGATTATTAGTCTTTACACAAAGGTATGAAGTCTTGAGGTTATCAAATGCAATCATATGCCATGAATATCCAAGGCATTTGTATTCATGTCCAATGCGCACAAGGTTAATAACCTCTAACAAGTCTCTTCTATATCCAATATTCTATTAAAGTGCCTTACTTTTATGAATGAAAATGATGTCATGTAGGCGTTGGATAACCTAGACTAGCCCCTTATCTAAAGTCTTCCGTAAAATCTATCGGTGGACTATAGTCAGTTCTCTTTTTGTAGCATGAGGCAGATTCAAGTTATGGCTCATCTGATATTTTGACCTTTATGGTGGACCTCATCCAAGTTACTGTGTCACATTTAACCGCTTAAGAGTGTATGTAAGAAGCACAATACAGGTGATCATCCGTCAGCCCTATAAAGTTGTTATGTTATAATAAGCAAAGAAAGATCAAGATAACCTACAAGAAATATATTATCCCTAGACAATATCCACATAGGACCATCGATGTCCTAACCTCAGTTTGAGGCCTACCAAGTCAGGTTTGGGCCATATCAGGCCAGCCTAAGGTGTGATGGTAACCTTGTAAGCATCAACTTGTTCCAAGTTTTGACCTAACACATGTCCAATCAAACCCCGAATGTACACTTACGAGGTCTAAGAATATGATATACATATGTTGAAGGGGCAGGATAAGTTTTACAGGAGTAGATGCAACACAAGTTCAGGTTTCAAATCAGGTTATGTTCAGATCAGGCCTAAAGCTACCAAGCCTGCATTTCGATCAGAAATTAAAATGTAGGCCTTATTATGGTTTGCATTGAGCATAGTAGTTGTGCACAAAGAGGTCCAACTATAACTCACTATTCTATCCCATAGAATCTTTCCAGTTTTATAGCAATTATCAGTTTCGGGACATGGGTAAATGGAAAATGGAAAATGCATAATATAATCTAATCCATACTGCTTCAACTGGGCATTTCAACAGGGCCAACAAGCTGAAACTTTATTCCTGAAATTTTATACCAGGATACCCTGGTCCTATAACAATGTTTTTGCAATGGTATAATGCTAGAGTGTTGATTTATCATCAAATGTTACCTAGGTTCAATCATTACTTTCTTCATTTCTGCTCAAACTCTAAATTTTTAAGTGGCCCCTATAAATAGCTAATGACTCAAAACATTTTCACTATATTATAGATCAATTCATATGGCTTGATGATTGGAAGCACATATTCCTTTTTTTTACATCGATCTTTGTTTCTCTTATAATTCTGACATGTTAAGTTCCATCAAACCAGACAGTTTGAGCAGTCCATCCAGTTTCAATGGCTAAACAATCCAAGTTGAACTGTTTCCAGGCTCAGGCTCACATTATTGGAGCAGATAAAACACTAGCAGGATTTTGTGTTTATCAGTTTAGTAAGGCAATCCAGTCTGGATCCTAAATGTCACCTAGAATCTTACTGTCATCGTCAAAATATCACGCAACCATCCAAGGACTCAAGTCCTAGCAAGACATCCCACGGGACATCGGGACAAGGCACCGTCCCACGTGTTGGGACAAAACCGTCCCACCATTGTCTCAGCATCCTGATCGGCAGCTCTTGGGATATCCCCTATCCCAAGTGTCGAGATGGGGTGGAAAGGCAACACATCCCGTCCAATAGGAAAATTGGGACAGCCCATCCCACAATATTTAAACCTTTTAACTACTCGTAGATTGATTTGTCAATCATAAGACAAATCAGGAATCAAATTAAATGTTAAATCACATAAAATAAGTAGTCTCAATACAATAGCAGGAATTTAAAGCTGCTACAGCAGGATTGAAAAGTCACTCATCTTGACAAATTCACAAGCTTTTCTGGCAGTCATTTTGTTAGTTTATTGCCTGAGCTATTTCCATTCCATGTTGTTGTGAGAATTAATCAAACAAAGAAACAAATAACTAACATATCCTCTCACTTGCACGTATGTTCTAACACATACTCTCACCTTTGGCATGTAGAGATCTGTAATCTCTCCAAAAGCTTCAAAATAACTGCAAAAGACACCAATAACCGAATAAAGTTCTTTCAGCAGTGAAAAGTACAATATCAAATAACAGTTACCCATCAAAGCAATGCACCCACAATAGGCAAGGAACATTACCTTCGAAACATTGATTCAGTGACAGAATGAGGGATCCTGGCTACAAATATCCGAGTAGCTTTCTTTGCTGGTGCCCTCATTTCTTCCTGCAAATAGAAAAGTATGTAAACAGACATTTATAAACTGTTTCAGACAGATAAAAATGTAATATCTTAGTTGAATCAGAAATTTTGTAGAACACTGTTCTAGAGACTTCATAAAATTAATAAGCCGAAACTAAATAGCAAAGGAATGCAAAACTTGATTAATTAAGCCTACCTTTGGTGTTGCTATCTTCACCTCAAGGGTTCGGTTTCCAAGAACATGCTCGCTTTCAAGTGCATTCTGGATAAGAGCATGTAAAGAAAAAAAATTAAAGCAAATAACAAACATAAATTCGAAGAATGTAGCAAGTACGTATTGGTTTAAGGTTGAAAAATGGAACTGCAAATTTTGCATTCAGAGCAAAAAATATCATAACAGCCATCTTAAATCATCTCAGTCATCATATAACAATGAATATCCATATACAAAGGTCATTTAGAATTTTATTCAAAGATTGTTCTTGATTAAATACCAAAGAAAAGGATGCACAACTTAAGGGGGCAAACCAATAGGGCTATTTCTTATAATGTGCACAACATGCATTTTCAACGACTCAGGTCATTTTGGCAAAACTTAAGGTATCAAACCAGGGTCATTGAAGCAAACATTTCAAAGTACTTGCAAAATTGTAACGGGCCAAGTGCCAAATTGTACTTCTAAAACCCCACCACTGATGTAAATTGACTCTGGCCTGGAAAGACTGAAGTAATAATTGGGAAATAGATAGTTTAAGCAGACCCCACATATCCAACCTTAGCCTGACTAGATCTAATCAAACCCAAATTGACCATACTTGTTCCAATCCAACAGCTGATGCTAAATGACCAAGTTTTAGCAAATCTAAGCCAGCCAAGATGGACCAGACTTCTGCATTGTAACACTTTAAAACAAAATCCCATGTCTTTCGATAGTTCACCAGAAATAGCAAATGATATAACAGTCTATGGAACTGCAGTTTGTCAAACTAAACTTATGCCACTTCATAGACATACCATACAATAAATCCGAGCCAAAGGCATACTATAAAAAAGTTCCTTAAGCAGCCTTAAGCTAGTGAATAATAGACTGTTTCAACCAATGGTGTAACTGCAACAATATTCCCAATCTCAAGATAATGAACAATCTGTTTCTTGCAACTGCTAAATTGGTCAAATAAAAGAAGGCTTGCTACTGTGAGATCAAACAATTAAGCTTGTAGAAGCTATAAACATCTAATCTAAGAGATGTGTTGCATTTGATTAACTAAATTCATATAAATCATTTAATGGTACATGTAAACTAGTAAAAGTGGCCAAAATCGGAAGTCACCTACAATTTTCACTGTCAATTTACATCTGAACCACAACAAATCAATTGTGAGATGAACCAGAATGTGCTTTTGCGACCAGTAGTCTATGTGAATATTTGAAAGCTTGTTCACAAAAGGTCACCCATAATGTTGGCAACTACAAAAAAAAAAAGAAAGAAAGAAAAAAACAATCTTGGAAAACTGCCACATGCATAAAGTTAATCGATAAAATTATGACCATGCACCATTAACAAGGTACAAATAATGAAAATGGTTCTTTTCATAAATTCCATAAAATGACTCACAGTTCACAGTAGACAGCATGTGCACAGCTGACTAATTCCAAAGCATAACAAAACCATACATAGTTACAGACATAAAACCTCAGATAGCTCTGCAAAGTTTTTATGACTCAAGAAGGGCTATGGTTCTTTCCGAAGTGTTTTTCTCTTAGTGTTCTTTTGTTCTTTTTTGTGAACATTCCTCAAATAGGTGGGGATGGGATGCAACAGAGAGGGTTAACTCGGACTCCATGGTCCCTCTCACTTAAAGGTAGAAAAGAGGAATGATGAGCAAAGAAAGATTTAAATTTACTTTAAAAATATAGTTCCTTAATATGATACTCTTTATACAAATGAATATCGAATCCTGTTTGCCAAAGCAGACTTATGCACACGTCGATCTACTTTAAGCTCCGTGTTTAAACAACCTGCCAAAGACTTGTGGCTTAACTACTGAGATGGTAACAGTTAGTCATGAACAGTCTATTTGTAAAGCTTCCTTGACAAGAGCTCCACAGCAGATCTCATCTTGATAGAAGAAGGATTGGTGTCATTCCTTCACTTATTATTTGAATTCCCTTCCAATGCACGGTTGCCCCATTCTTAGGCAAGCAATTCCATGAGCTTGAAAATCACCCCTCCATGCTCATTTTTCCAATATGATTATGGGCTGGAATTACCATGAACATATGTACAACCACTAATAGAAACTACTAGTATTGATTTACAATCATACTTTTGATTGAAAACTTCCTTCAACTACTTATAGAATAAAATAAATCCAGTCTATGTTCTTATATATTTTGTTTTCATTTTTTGGATTTTTATTATCTTTATCTAAAATGATGCTAAAAGTGCAAAAAGCCACCAAAAAGAATGCTTTATCAATGTGGTCGAATTCAAAATCACGATTAAGGTTTGAAGTTGCCTAAAATAATTGTCATTGAGAACTGAAATTTGGTTGAGGACGGGGTAAGCAGGGTTGAACACAAATATTTTTCTTATTATATTTTCCTCACATTGCCACACTGGATTATATTGAGAAAGCCTTAATGCGATAAATCTACCTTCTGGATGCAGGTTCTCATCAATCTAAAGGAAAAGATGGTTAAGACCAAGGTGAGGTCAAAGAAGAGGAAGGAAACATGTCCATCAACATCATCCCATTATGGTGATTATCTTCTTAGCGATTTCTGGCTTGTCATGAAATTTGGTTATGCCTTCTTATGATGAACATCCATCAAATCCCACTATGGCTGTCATGGAACTCGTTGCAGAACATTCAGATCTATGTTAAAAGCAGTCTAACAGGATGCACCAATAATAATGGAAGCAGAAGGAAGATAAGCCAAAAAAAAATTATGAATTCACCGAAAAAAAAAAGGGAACACAAATGAGTCATGGAGTTAAAAACAAGCATCACTAGATGGACAATGAGTAAGCAACATAAGTTATGGCTTTAGAAGGAAAGGTCATAAGATACCCACAAATGAATATTTGTGACTCAATAACCCATAATTTCTTCAAGTGCTCTGTCTCCAAAGTAATCCAAGATATATGCTACCTTGATTCATAGATTGAATCAATCTCATACTCCATATGAAACCAATTATATTGTTATACGGGAGCTTCACTTGCAACACAACAAACAATTAAAGAAGAAAAAGGAGATTGGTTCATTGATGTTGTCTGTTAATCCATTTCCCATTACAGTGATAATTTTCTTGACTCTTTGCTATGGTGCTTGGTTTATCCTTTATTCATATAAAGTTCCACCAAATCTGGCTATGACTATCATGGAATTTGCTACAAGATTCGGATGTGATAGTAATTGATACAACATGGTACAAGAGCAGGATTGCAAGATGATGGACCAATATTACTGGTAGCTAAAAGGAAGAAGTGCAAAATCATGAATCCAATAGGGTGGAACACTGAAACCGACGCGCAAAAAAAATTCACAAATAATGCATAATTCTATTTCCTTATACAACACAAGAGAACATAAATTACTCCCTTTGAAATTAGTCAGACTAATCCTGAGTTTTCTCAACACACAAAATCGGGGAAAAAGAAAACTCCAATATTTCAATGACAACATCAGAATTAGTCTAGAGCATTTATCAAACTGCATCTAATTTTCAAATCCCTAAACAACCAAAACAGTAAAACCCTGCAATGTGGTCATGGGACTCAAAGTAAGCATCAACTAGATGATCAACAAGTACCAAATATCCTTTGCGCTTCTTATAAGGCAAAAGTCATAAGAACCCTAAATTCATCACAGGCCATAAGCATTTGCATATAGAATCCAAGTAACCCTAATTTATTCAAGTGGTCATTCTCCAAAGGGTTTTAACCTAGGTGCTATCTTGGTGCCCAGATTGAGTCAACATTAATATTCCAAGTGCAAGTGAAAACACTTCTATACTAGCATGTCACTTTCAATGCAACATATGATTTGACTTTCTTATAGGCCGAGTAAAAGTGATAAACGGAACTAATCTAATCCAGCTAAGTGGCATGAATGACAATTAATCCACAGAACTATCTGTTATTCATATATTACATAACAAATAGTTCTTTAATTAGGCCATAAAAGCTACAAAGTAGGGAATGTTGACTCCTTTCCTTTGGAATTGGTAAAGCATGATGCATTATCAGAAACATAACACCAATTTTATGTGTGTTACCAATTATGGATACCATGATTGTTGGCCTAAGTAATCACTTGTTTATAAAGTGTTCTATGGTGACCAAGTTGTCATAATCCAGAATCCACAAATAAAGAAACATACTGAGAATTCCACAGGGATTTTTCCTCTGATAACACCATATAAAATTTAATATGTGTTATCCATTATAGATTTCATGACGGCCATCATATATAAATTTGTTAGATAAGTAGAATCCAGTTGCTTGTTTATAAGTGCTTTGCTCTCACTAAGTAAATCTACCATAATCATGCATCTATCCTACAGAGGTTCCAAATGGATTTTCTTCACCTAATAAAAAGTTCAGAGAATAACATCAAGCAGCTATCATGTATACCCATCGATGTAAAGATATAACAAAAAGTTGACAACTTCCATGGAGAAAGAAACAAAAATCACAGGTTTATGAAGAAAATATCTAAACAAAGAGTTCTTAAAGTACATGTCAGAGGTTAAAGATCATGAGCATAAATATTGAAAAAGAAATTAAAAAAGTATAATTACCTTTGCATCCTCTGCTGATGAGAAAGTTACATAACCAAACCCACGAGAACGACCAGTGAAACGTTCCTATCATTCAGAGTCAATTAAAATAAGAAATGTGATTAAAAATGTGCAATGTGTTAAGTAAACCATCAATCACCATAATGCATGTACATGAGAGTCGTGAAAAAACAGTCTATCATCAAAGACAACTTGAGTTCTGAATATTGTAATGATTAAGTGACTGTCTCTACCTAACTTTCCTCTTGGGGCAATTATAGAGCAAAATAACCAAATGCAATCTGTAAGATTTCTGCACATCTAAATCAAAGAGTTTCAAGAAGTTGACATCTTAATCCATTTTTCCTGCCTTTTAATCAATTTATATCTTCTTCTTTACCCATAATTCATGAAATCATGTTCCTATAGATCAACGTGTCAAATAATAATAACAATGATGATTAATGTTGATGATAAACGTCGTATCAACCATCTTTGATATATGCCTATTCTAGTTTTCTCACTTCTGCAATTTTTGTTAGCCTAACCATGTACAGCAATAGACCAAAAGATGAACAAGATTAGGGATTGGCTTCGGTACTCTTTTTATTTGGTAATTTCTTGAAAAAAAATCCTCACTGTCCACCAAAAGAGAAGCAAATGTGATTTGCTTATTAACTGGTTCAGCCAGTTACCATTTTTAGAAAGAGAGAAAGATGGAGATAGAGATAGAGATAATGAGGAGATAGGTTCCTCTGAGAGAGAAGAGAAATAGGACAAGAAAAAGAGATAGCAGTAAACGCATACGCATCAAAGCAGAGAGGAGAAGAGCACACAGCGTGATGGGGTGGAAGGTCTTGGATTAGTGTCTGTATAAAGGAAGAAAAAAATCCTAGCCCATTGGAACTCATTCAATAAGATTATGTCCAACAATAACAAGAAGAAAACGAAGACCGTTGGATAAGATTTCAAATTTGAATCCTACACAAATAAGGAGAAACTTGTGATTCCTGTAATAAATGTGGGCCCCATATTAGAGGGGGTATACCAACCGATTCTTAATTTTGGTTGCAGCCCTTGAACCAAAACTCAAAGAATGGCTCAAAAAAGATTTTTAAAAATAAAGGGCACCAAAGCAAGATCAAGAAATTTAATAAACAATCCTATCAGCCAAAATCATTTGTTATTTGGCTTTCCTAGGTATTTAGAGCCCAGCCACTTGTTACTTGCATATTTCAACTACCTTAACAGTGTTAGAAAACATTTTTCAAAATATCATTCTTTCCATCCCACTTGATATTAACCCAACCAATTATAAAAGTTAACATTCTGCAACAAACAACTTTTTAACCTTTAATTACCGCAAGAAAGGAAAAAAGAACTGAATTATAATCTCGCTCACTAAGACCACGAAGAAGATTCCAACCGATTCAAAACATTGGTGCACACTCTAATATCTTTAACTAGATCATCATTGCTTATTTGATGATACAAGAAAAATCATAAAAGATTTCCAGGTCAAAATAAGTCATGCAATAGTAATCAGCATATGGTCGGTCATCCTTTACCAGGCTGGATATCAATCAGCATTTGACACCTAAAGAAGAGGCCACGAGCACAAACCAATGTAACTTGTGGATGCACCATGATATGCATTAAGTGAGACTCAAGCAGATGGGTTCATATCCTGAGGTGAAAGCGCATTTATTTTTCATGGTAATTGTGACATTAGATTTTGGATGGTTACTATCATACAACACAAGCACCAAAATCCAGATCAGCTGATATATCATAACTACATACAATTGTGACCTGAACATTAGCTCAGTGGTCACGCCCCCTCGCTTCCCAACAAGGGGTCAAGGGTTTGAGTGTTGAGGGGTGTTATCCCTCAAGATTTTGACTCCACTGAGGATTTGCGGAGTAAAAAGGGGACTAAACACGTAAATATTGTGAAAAATCCCGTTTGGCGTTGTTTCTCAAGAAAGTTTTTTTCATAAAGGGAAAAGAAAAGAAAGGAAAGAAAAACAAAGAAGAAGAAATGAATTCCCTTCATCCTTCGTACTATTAGAAAAGATCGAATAGAAAGAAAAGAAA
>KE505465.1:245739-269772 GCA_000441515.1 Elaeis oleifera
AGTTAGAAGCTTACCTAAGAAACTTGGATTGGAGTCCTGACAATGCGATTTTTTTAAAAAAATATTTAAAATATATCTTATAACCGTACTTATTTAAGTCAGTTCTTTTTTATTGTCATAATCATGAAATTAAGGATTTTAAGTTTAACATTATGATGATGAGTAGGATTTACTTCTTCTTGATTGTTAAATGTTTACAAACCATGAGAATAAATGAGCAAATGAGCACATAATAGAGTTAAACATAGAATAACCTTGAGATGAATGTTTTGCATGGCCGTGCTGCATCTTTTCTTATGAGCTATTGACTTGTTTTTAACATATATTGAGAAATATCAATGGATATTTATGTTGCTATCATGATTACAGGTGTATGGATAATTTATTGTCATTTAAAGTGAACTAATTCAAACATTTATATTGCTATTAGAATCAAGAACTATCTAATTTGTTATCATAATTTCTTTATTACTTAGTAATCTCCCCAAAAAAGATAACTATATTTTTAATCACATTATTTACATTAAAATATAAAATATTTTGTAAATCAACTATTTTATAATCATGGTTTTTGCTAATACAATACAATGTAATATAATATAATAGTCCTATATTGTATTACTATCATTATTATATTATTATTAATATAATAATATAATAATGATAGCATATTAATATAATATTATTATCTTATCATGATATTATAAAAATATTTTTAATAAATATAAAATTTATTTATTATACTATTTAGGTAAATATCAAAAATAGCTTACAAAAGTAAGAGTTTGTAATAGTATACACGGTTAGATAATTGAAAGTACTATATAATATTCTTTTTCATCGTTCATGATAGTAAAAATACTTTCTCAATTTGATTATCGAATATGTTAAAATTTTATAATATTTTAAAAATATAGTTACCGAATACTAAATAGCTTTCTATTATAAGCTCTATTAGCAACATGTTTAAAAACTCTTGAAACAATAGCTCCAAGCCTCCACCTTCAGAATGCCAAATGGGCCAATGAGCATTATTTTCCAGTTCTCTTACCACACGAGATTTCCTGGAGGTGTTGTTGGAAATGCCCTGATTTATTCATGCATTTCAGGTGAAACCACCTACAAATACTGCAACTTACGCATCTCTCATTGTATCAACTCTAATTAATGTTTGCATGGGATAAGCACAAACATGCTGATGTTTGGTAATTTTATACCGCACTCCTCAACTTTTTTTACTTGAGGCATGTTTGCTATTGATTCTACTTTGCCAATAAGTCACTCCCAAAAATCAATTCATTTAAGGTTTTGAAATAAAATTTGCCTTTCCATATATTTAACATTTAGCAAAAATGTATTTTAAAGTACTTTGTATATCAAGATTTACCATATTTAAAAGAAAAGGAGCAATCTCACAAAAGAAGCTGAGGCAAGATTTTTCGCATCTTCCAAGAGCACTGTTTCTGACTTCTCATCGATGCACTTTTCAAATGGCAACACCAAACACAAACCTTTTTCCAATATTATTTTTTGAAGCAGCAAGCAACCTTTATTTTTGATAAATCAGTGGCCTAACTTCATTTTTTCCTCACCCTACCTATTTTTTGAAAAGACATGTCAGGGTCCCATCTGCTTGGCTGAGGAAAATGAAATGACGAGGAGAGGAGTATAGAACTGGCAAAAGTCACTCTAAGAGGAAAGACAGAGGGAAGACAATTAAGGAAGACATAATGGTGGAACTTCTTAGCAGGAGGTGAGCCCAACTAGTGAAGAGTGTGATATCCTGCACCTTGACCTTCCAAACACCAGAATATAAACCTTTTCAATGGATGTGTGACAGAATGGAATGGTACTTTAATAATCAGTTAAATATGGTACATAGGTAAGGCTTTCACCAAAATAATTTTTAGAAGCAGCAACTGAAAAAGCGACATGCTGCCCGTTCAAAGTTCTGGTCTAGAGGGTCATGAGAACAAGGAGACAATTGTCAGCAGCATTTACCAATACAAACAAAGAATGTCATGACTCATGAGCATATCTCTCCCCCCCACCCCAACATTTACAGATGAAACTTTATTTTCAAATTGCAAATAGTTTACAAAAGTTGGTCCAATGTTCCCGGGCAGCCACCCAAGACACAAACAAATGGAAGGATGATATCTTGTTTATCTCATATACTGGCTTACATTCTAAAGACACCATACTTGGTTTCCTCTGGAACATGCTTGATGGAAGCTGAAAGACACAGGCCTAGGACTTTCCTAGTGTCCGCAGGATCTATGATTCCATCATCCCAGAGTCTTGCCGTGGAGTAGTAAGGGCTTCCTTCTCTCTCATAAGCTTCCACAACTCTGCTTGTAAATTTTCTTCCTCCTCCTTTGTCCACTGCATTAACATCACAAGATTTGTGCATGTTATGGATTAATCTTATGCTGAATCAAAAGAGAAAGATATGGTGGAAAAACAAAGTGTAAAGGTGCAATTCTATTGCAGCCACTACACTATACTCATTGTCAACTGATTCAGTTAATGCAGAAGTCAGCAGAGATAACCAACACAGACTTGTATTAGGGTACCGTATAATTTGGGCAAACCAACATGACATGCACTCTTTGTCATGGATTGAAGCAATTTTTGGAATTAGTTGTAATATGTTGGTTCGTTATACTGAGATATAAAAGTTACATTAGTACCTCAACTCCTTGCCTTTTCTTGTTGCTTCTTTCAATTTGGGCGAGTACACCAGCAGCCTGTAAAGTAAAGAAGAATAAAATGAGAGACGTGAAGGCCATAACCAAACAAGACTTCATTCTGCTACCACAACTTAGATAAAGGAATGACTTAAAACTTCCATTTATAAAGTCACATCAGGTCACTAAATCCTCAAAACTTGGTCAATGAGCTGTCACTTGCCAAGTTATCTAACACAGAAAATAAGAAGAAATGGATGAATGTGATGTTAATCAAGTCTTATCGCTATAATATTGACTGAGCATGTGCACTTTCCTGCCTATGAGTTGAGCTTTACAAGCCACTTGAAAAGAGGCAACATACTCCAAAGTTCAACACCTACTCAATAAAAGGGCCTCTACATCACGCTAAATGGATAACACGCCTACCTGTATGCCTCCCATCACAGATATTTTGGCAGTAGGCCAGAGAAATAAGAAATTGGGACTGTATGCACGCCCACACATTCCATAATTCCCAGCACCAAAACTTCCACCAACAATTAGAGTTATTTTGGAACCTGCAGAATGTTTCAAAAGATGAACTATCTGATTAACATAATTCACTGGGATTGCAAAACAGTAATTAAGGATTAAAAAAAAAAGGAGTTCCTATGAGATGACAAAAGGCAGATTACGACTTAATATGATAGGTGGTGACCAAAAGCTGAAATTAGAAAAGCATTGCTTTATAAACAACCACAATCCCTGTGCTTTTCAACAAAAAATATTGCTCATTTTTGAATGTTGTAATAGTCTGTTTCCTGCTTTGATCCTTAACAGACACTGAGAAACTACTGTCATATATAATATAATTGCTTGCAGTATTTTAGTGGAACCAATGTTTAATATATTGAGCTTCATGCAGTATTACTTAATTACCAAAATACCAACAGATTGTATGCGTTTGTATTCTGTACTGGACATACTATGCAGAAAGAAACCAAATCCTGTTAATAGAAATGCTAGTCTTGTGCAGGTAAGTCAAACCACCTTCATCTATTATAACTACTTGGGATGGTTTTGATGAGTCATCTGACCAAATTTTCCATTCTCATCTAAACTGTATTGGATGCCTTCATGACAAAGCTATTACTCATATACATCATAGAAATATGGTACATGATATGAACTAACGTACACGAGGAACAACAAACATACATCATATGAACAACTAACATGCATGTTGCCTGGTTGGTAAGTTAGTGAAATCAGGTTCACAAAATAACCATGCGAGAAAGGGCAGGGGTGAGTCTTCCACAAAAATTGTTCTCACAAAATCAGGTCTATAGTACATATTTTCCTATAATTGATGGACTAAAATAACTCCAAATGGCTCAGAATATTAGATATTAAAACAAGATGAAAATAGCTCAAAGTCTCAAACTGTACAGTGCAGAACAACATTTAATTCTTTAGCAACCATAAATCGCCTAGTGCATAAGGTTCCTGCCATTATAGGGTCTAGGAAGGATAAGAGGTATACAGCCTTACTCCCATATGCAGAGAGGCTGCTTCTGTGTTTCAAACCCATGACCTCCGAGTCAAACACAGTGAAATCAATAGCTCAATGTATCCTTCTTAAAACTTCATCTGTCATTTAGGAAGTCAGACTGTCAAGGCATTGCCATCTTGTCCCAGGCTGAAATTGCATATCTGGTGCACATGATTGTGGTACTATGACCAGTCCAACATTCCACATACAATTCTTATGACTTCTAATGTTGTCTCAGACTGTCTTGTTCAAATGAAATGATATAAAATTAGTCTTTTCCTTTCTTTCTTTTTCTTGGGTTTCACCATAAAAGGATGCAGAGCAGTAACCTACCATTTTCATCTCTACATATGCCTTGGATAAGTATTACATCATAATGATGCTGGTACTCAACAAGTTTTCTTGTTTTTAATAACATGATCATTCAATAGTTTGAGGATTTTGAAGTACATAAGTCTAGATTCGGTACATATAACTTTTGTTTAATCATGACACTCCAGTGTGGCATGCTTCAAAATGAACCAATACAGTCCCCCAGAATACAAGTGTGATATTGTAAAGGAAGCCAAATATGATGCACGTTTGCCAACATAAATGAAACTCAAAATTTTATATTCAAACTCCAAAAAGTTTATACTCGAGATCAAAAAATGGCTTAAAGCCAAGTTGTTGAAAAACAAGGTTCAGAATATTAGCATCAAACCAGGTAGTAATCATGGTAGATACCATGATGTAGTGCATATTAGGAAATGCGTTGATGTTAAATAGCAGACTTTTCCGCAAAAATAATAATTAGTAATGGTACTCTTACTACCTATGCACTTGAAACCAAGAACAAAAAGGTGTCCCTCTAAATAAAACATAAATTTAACATGAATAATAATGGAAGTTTTAGGTTCATTTACACAAGTGGACTCTATTTTGAACACTCTGTGGTTGCTGATTGGTTCTACCATATGGTTGATCGAACATTCACAGTTATTGAGTCCATTTTACCTGTTCAAGCTATCCTTCCCACATGTCATTTTTAACAATGTTCTATAAACACCAATTCAGACAATGACAAGAATGTTGCCATGGAGAACAGTAAACAAAGAACAAGAACAGGATAGGAGGAGAAATTTAATGGCTACTCTGTTAAGTAAAACGAATGCGATAAGATCATGAGCCAAGAATAAGCATCATTTAACAACAAGATAATCTCTAGAATCCAACCGTCAAAAAACTGATTACTGTATATTTTAACAGAGGCTGTTGATATATCTACAAGCCACCTCTTTGAATTAGACAAGCGTAGTCATATTAATAAGTACGGAGTATGTGGAAAGGTAAAGAAAGCTTTCTGGAGAAAAGTTTAAAATAGATGAAGAAAAGCACGACCTTTGCACAGGAAACTGCCATCACCATTTTTGCTCCAGCTTTGGCAATACCACCTGCCTCAGATTTTGAACCAACCTACACAGTAGCAGATATTCAATGGTAAATGCATTCATAAATTCCATCACCAATAAAACTTTGCACAAACTTTAAGCATCCGAAATATCATTTAAATATCTAAAACCCAGCATTTGCCTATTTCCAGCAGTAAAACTTGCTGCAAATATTAACATGAACCTTCAGAGCCTTATAAATCAAGTGCAGCACCATTCATTCAAGCAAGGCCATTTATAAGAAGGCTTTTTACAAGTTAATAAAGATGAAACTCGAGAGCAACAAATTGGGAAAGTGGGGACTGGCAGCAAGTGTAACCCATAAAAGAAATATATAGCCAAGAAAGATTCAATAATCCCATTATAAAGCTTCTCTCTCAAAATATATTTTTTTTAAAAAAATCTGATCTTAAAGTATGTGCACAAGCAGGGCAGCCTAAAGCATTAAAAGGGAATCTGGAGCATAACTTCATTGAAAAAAGATGGTCAATCTAAGAATTAGGGAGTCAAAAACATTTTCCTAAAATTCTATATGAAACAGGAACCAATTGTCTTCCTAAATAGCAGAAATATGGGAAGAAAAGCATCATCACAAATTCCTCAAAATGGTTATGTCCTTGTCTAAATTACTTAGCTGGACAATTGCTGAGAAGCATCAGGTATGGCTTCAAACTATAAATCAGCAAACAATAAACAAATCCTAAAGTCTATCTTCAGATGTGAACTTAACATATGGGTACAAATAACAAATTGATAAGTGAACCATCTAGCATATTATATGACATAAATGCACGGAATAAGCTCAATTCCAAAACTGTACCATAAATCCTGTGATGTTCTGAAGAAAGATCAAAGGAATGTTACGTTGTGCACACAACTCAATGAAGTGAGACCCTTTCAAAGCAGATTCAGTAAATAATATGCCATTGTTCCTATTATTCCAACTGGTTGTCCATAAATCCTTGCAAAACCTGTTACAAGTGTCTATACATACACAAAGTCAATATTCCCATATTTGCAGAGTCAAAACAAGAAATGCAATGAATGCAATCTAAGCTTCAAAAAAATTTAAAGGCTCTTACAGTGCCATATAACTTTTAAATTCATCAAATTCACTACCATCTACAATACGAGCAATTACAGATCGAATATCAAAGGGCTGCTTCTGATCACTTGGCGCAATTGAACGAAGGTCCATGACATCATATAATGGTTCTTTGTAATCAGAAGAAAACCTGGTTGAACTAATTGCCCTTTCCCGGCCATGTATAAGTTCTTAATGACATCTCTCCCAGTTGCCAGACCATGAAGTTCATCTATATCAAGTTGTATTTTATAAAGATAATCAGGAATATAGAAAAAATGATTGTTCTTGTATCTTGTCAAAAGCGAAGGAAAGACTGAAAGAAAGAACAGGAGTGAAACAAATAAGAGATGAAAGAGGTAATGCTAAAGAAAAAAGGCCTTCTTCTAAACTAAGTCACCAATGCACAATAAGTGGAACGTAACATGTTTAAAGCCACTACAAGTCCCATACAAATATGTCATTTATTTGGTATAGCAGGAAAAAAGGAAACATGAGCCAGAGAAATGATTCAAATGCCAAAAATCATCATCCAAACTAAACCATTTTAACCATCCTATCCAGCGCAATAATTGGTACAAGTATTTGTCAGAGTTTGTAACTGAACAAATCTGTGGTGTTTGAAACAAGATATGTGTACAGGTACTACAGAACACTTAATCTCATAAACAACAAGCAACATGAATCAATATAGTTTTAGACATCACATGTCGTATGTTACAATTTAAAGCATGTTTGGTGTAAAGGCAACAAAGTGAAGATTCAATAATCTCAATGTCTATGAGGCATATTACATGCCCATTGAACGGCAAGGGAAAGATGCTTAAAAGGATTCATGCTATAATAATGCTGCAGTTGTCATAATGCATTAATTGTGTAAGTCTAACCATTAGTTATAGATCAACGAGTATGAAACTTGTTATATCTGAATATTTAGATAGATTAAATAAACAAAATAAACTTGAACCATTTGATATAACTGTCAATATTTAAAACACCCTTTCCTCCTCTAGATGATGTTCGCCATCAATAATCGAGTTTAATTGATCATTGGGATAGGCTTGACTGTTATGATAATAACGATAAGTATTTGAACCATTATGTGATTTGCACCCACTGTCCTTCCCTGGATGCTTTCAACCATAAACATATCAACAATTAGTCAAGTAGCTCAACTTTAGAGAAAGCCAACTTTAAATATAGGAAAACTGATGATCCTTAATGATTTTTTGTCGTAAAAGGACTACTTTCATTGTAATCATGCTTTTGAGTCCCTCAAGGGAATCTCTCATACCTCTGCAAACCATTACTGTATTATAGTTACTGCTTTAGTTATAACCAAGATATGACAAATGAAGAATATAACTTAGGCAGGATTCAGATTTGCCAAGAATCTGGTATTTCTAAAGGCAACATCTAATTACTATTCATGTATTAAACCTGTTGTCATGTTCAAAAACAGAAGAATGCAATATGCCCGAAAGAATCAAGTGAAACGATAACCCATTAGCCAAATCTAGGATGCTGTTAGGCATACAGCCTATTATAAATTGCACCACGATTGATTCATAACAACCTAGCATACACAGATTCATAAGAGAATTTGCTGAAAAAGATGGTGAGTGTGTGGCAGTTGATCAAAGATAAAAGAAGTACCTTTTGCAAAGTGATCTGAAACTCCTGATATCTTACAATGCATGGATGCTCCTCCCAAATCCTCAGCAGAGACCTCTTCTCCTGTAGCAGCCTATCAAAATTGCTCCTCATAATCAACCTAGATTTTGAAAGAATATAGTTCTTGGAGGTTCATAAAAAAAAATTAAGAAAGGGAAAAAATTGATATGCTACTGTAAGCAGCAGCATGCAGAATAACTGACATTGACACTGACCTTCACAAGGGGAGGACCAGCTAGAAATATTGTACCATTTCCTTTGACCATAATGCTCTCATCAGCCATTGCAGGTATATAAGCACCCCGGCAGTACAAGAGCCTAAAACCAGTGCAATCTGAGGAATACCCTCAGCGGACATTTTTGCTTGGTTGTAAAATATTCTACCAAAATTATCACGATCAGGAAAGACTTCAGCCTGTCTTGGAAGATTAGCACCACCACTGTCAACAAGATATATGCATGGCAACTTGCACTCAGCAGCAATTTCTTGTGCCCTCAGCTGTTTCTTGACAGTGATAGGATAATATGTGCCCCCCTTTACAGTGGGGTCATTAGCCACAAACATACACAGGCGTCCATGTACAGGCCCTATTCCAGTTATAATCCCTCCAGATGGTAATGGTTCCTCATAAAGGTTGTAACCTGCAAGCTTCAGTGACATATAATTCCATTAGAGAAGAAACAAGTTAAGGCATGCACACAATAGACACAAACAGTGATATTCAGCAAATGAAACATTTATTACTACTGAAGCCTGTTATGAAATTTATTTTGACTATACGAGAAAATCTGATGGCATGCATCACATTGAACTCCACATCCATGTACCAAGTAACAGATCGATAAAGAATTACATCCTTCACGTACTGAAATTTCAAGTTAGAAAATATTGATTTATGTATTCACCTTCTCTCCCTCTGGGGCAGGGGGATTCTAAGCTTTTACTTCATTTAATGCAAGTTTTGCTTTTCAAAGTCTGCATTAGTTGTTACAACATATTGGAAAGCATAGTTCTGTGGGCTATTCACTATAGTCCTCTTGAATATCATATGGTCTTCTTCCTGTATCCTACTCAATTTTAAGTAGCTGGTTTTGCTGGAATACCACTTGTGTCCATGATGACACAACGGAATAGGTGAACCTGAAGCAAGAGGTGCTTACACACATGCATGTCAATGTCTTGTCTAACAATCAATCCTTGCTTTCATCTTTTCTTATCTTATCTCATGAAAGTCTTGCTTCCATTTGCTCTCATCTCAATGTCTTATCTCATGAATGTCTTACCTCCTGTCAATGTCTTGTCTAACAAATCAAGCCTTGCTTTCATCTTTCTTACCTTATGCACATTATTTTCCTACACTCTTGATTATTGCAAAACATGCAATCACAATATTTTGTTCTTCCATTTGCCCTCTTTCTCCCTCTCCTTCTCCCTCTCTATCTCATGTTCATTGAGGCTTTGCATAACTACTAAGTCACTACTTGCTCTCTATCTATCACACATATGAGGGCAAATTAAGGGAGGATAGCTATATCTTCTTTTGTTATCTTATGCACATCATTTTACATTATTTTCCTATCTTATGCACATTATTTTCCTACACTCTTGATTATTGCAAGAACATGCAATCACAATATTTTGTTCTTCCATTTGCTCTCTTTCTCCCTCTCCCTCTCCATCTCGTGTTCATTGAGGGTTTGCATAACTACTAAGTGACTACTTGCTCTCTATCTATCACACATATGAGGGCATACCAATGGAGGATAGCAATATCTTGGAGAAGTGGCCCACAAACATCTATTGGAGTGGATCTATCTCCAAAAGAGTGCCTTCAGACACGTTACAATCAATAAGCATTCGGTAACATCTGTTATTTTCAATGATTGTCTTTGTTGCCTTCCCCTTGTGTACACATTTTTCCCAGCATACAGTAAAATACCAAAGGAAAATGCCACAGATTAAATTCTCCATGCCCCAATTTCCATATGGAGCACCCCGCTCCAGTTAATATCTAATGTCAAGGAGATGGTCATGCATGACGACTAATCAGGTCAAGCTGAAATTTACTTAAGAGCAAAATAATATTTTTGAAATTATAAAATAAGATTCCAGACGAATAAATGCAGATTAGAGCCCATGATTGAAACATAGAAGTCATACTACCCTTATAAATTATTAAAGAATTTAAACTATCATACATGACATAACAAAGAACTTCTAACGTAAAAAATTGTCCAATTCATGGTGTTCGGAAGCATCAATTTTGTATCGTAATTCTTGAATCATACATCAAGAGTCATCCACATGGACGTCATGGAAGTGAAGAACAAGTGAAATAACTCAGACATAAAGCGAAGGTATTGATAGGATATGATCTTTCGACAATTTAGACAGAGAACATCTCATTTTGAACCTCACGCCTTGAAATGTATAAAAAAGGGAAAATTCATACGAATCATAGCTAGAAACACTCCAAACTTGAGAAATTCTAGATGTTTTTCCGCTCCTAGATCAATTCCACAGGATAAAGTAGAAGGAAAAAATAATCAACGAACTCTAACCTGAGATAACTCAAGAAACGACGATCCAGGATCGATGATACGATCAATCCGCTCCCTCGGGAGGAGCTTGTTCCGACTTCTGTTCCTCTTCACAGCTTCGGGACCTCCACCACCAAGAACCTGGCAATAAAAGCATCAAAACAACCCCAATAATTCCAACCAACCCAGATTCCAAAATCGAACAGAAGGAGAAAGAATTGGGGAGACCTGATGGATGTGGGAATGGAGTTGGGAGATGAGGTCCTGGACGGCGGCGGAGTTACGAGCGAAGGCATCGGAGCTCCGATCGATGCCGTCGGAAAGGACGGCGGCGGCGGAGCAAAAGGCCATGCTCATCTGACGCTGTTGGAGCCCCCTCCATGATCGGCTGGCAAGCACCCAAAGCATGCCTCTCTGTGTTAGGAGATACCAAAGCGTTTGGGAGGCTGGATGGTTTCATTTATTTAAGCACGCAGCATTCGAACTCGAAATGGGTTAATCCAACTGCATGCGGATAAGAACGCGGGGTGGCTGCTGACTCTGCTTTCTGATGAGTACCGCGTGCGGACGGAAGGTATCCTGCGTAAATTTGTGATAACAACACGATGATTTATCCTCGATAATTATTCTCAGGAACAGAGATGGTAATTTGATCCCATCCATCGGATATTCGATCTGTTTTGATTCGAATATGATAAATTTTATCCAATTTTATTAAAATTTGAAATAAATATCAGATTTTGAAAAAATTTGAAACAGATATGAATCGAGTATGAATAATAAAATCGAATCCGACCCAATATATATATACACACCTAAATATCCAACACAAAATTCTAGCTGTCTAAATTTTTATATTCGGCCACTCCAAATCTCTCGTTCGATTAGAAAAAAAAAAAAAAACAATTGAGAGAAAATAAAAAAAATAAAAAAATACTTGATAGAAGCATGATATTTATAGAATTGGAGATTTTGATTGAAAAGATACTTCGTTGGTTATAAAATTTTTAATTATATGACTCTTTTTCATTGTATAAATTTTTTTATAAAAATTATATAAAGATTTCGGATATATCCGATCCAATCCGATCTGATCTGTTCTTGGAGCTCCATCCGATCCGATCCGAGATGGATACGGACTGATATGAATATGAATTTTTTGCTGATGGGATGGATATGGATATCGATTAATCTGATTTATATTTGATCCGTTGTCATCTCTATTCAAAAAATTTATGATAAATAAATTTATAATTATTATTTTGCATGACAAAGATAATTTTTTCCCAAATATATTTAAGAGTCCAGATGAATTTGCTCTTGGATCTGGATCCAAGTATTAGACAAACAGTAATTTAAACATACATTATAAATTCAATAAATACATATCAGCCATTTTATAATTAGATTTGGATATAAAATCATCCTCGTATTGAATTCGCTGCCCTTTTACTTAGTCTGGCACAATGTTGAAGACCCGGAGGCCATCCCACAGCTAACAGGGTAGTCCCCTATTTGAACGCGACAAAGAAGGGTGAGTCCTCCTCCACCGTAGACTCCTAGCCTCCACTTCTATTCAAGAACTCCAATCCTTCAATATTTTCTCATCGAAAATTGCCACAGCCACCGTCCTCTCTCTACCGTCTTCTCCTCTTGATTATCGAAGGCTTGGGCTCATTATGCCCGTCGAAACTTACAATCAATCTTTGTAACACATAAGGTAAGAAGTTCTCAAACCCCTCTATGCTTCTTTTCCTATCTTCCTCCTCTTTGATTGTGCCTTCATTGATCGGATTCTGATAAAAATTATGAAAAACAAGATGAGAATATTTTTTCCTATTTCGGGCTATCCCCATCATCGATACTTATTGCCAGAGTTCCTGACTAGTTCCCCCTAGTAGGTCATGATCATTGTCAGAGCCTAGTCAACAGCAACCAGAAAATATTTGTGATAGGAATGAAATCCCTATGCTTATTTGTTGGGATAAATCAATTGACCTCCGACTCTGATTTTACATCGACCGAATGAACATATTACTCCGACTCATAATCGGTTGGCCGACCGACAGTCGGCTATTATCGATCGACAACAAACAACTTGATCAACCTCAGGCCGAAGATCATTGGCATGTCAGAATTACCAACCGATGCACATTCGGATCTTCTACCGACTTACCTCTACCGACGTATCAATATTACCGACATATAGTCGGCCTATCTGCTCAACATACCCTAACCGTTATGAACGGTTATCGACTACGTATTACGGCCATTAATAGGAATAAATAGTCCGCTAACTCCACGATTATGGTCCGATAATTTAGCACCATAAAAATGGGATTACGTGCTTGACGGTTACATCAGAATCATCTACAAAAGGAGAGGTAAATGAGTAGCACGGATAAGACAATTCTGAGCTAAAATTCTGTCCCTCTCAATATTCTCATTAGTTGTTCACCAACCCCCTCTCTGACTTAAGCATCGGAGGGTCCCCGCCGGATATAACTCCGATCTGTGAGGACTTTGTCTTGCAGGTACTCTTCACCAGCGACAGGCGACAGGGAGTTGGCCGCAATAGATTGACGTGCCAGGTAGGGAAGACTACAGTCAATCATATCAAGAATCAAAGCTCAGCATTCGACTGGATCGGTGAGGCAGTCTTTCCACCGAAAAGATGTTCCTCCCTACCTCCGATGGCAGAGCCCAGTTCCTCATGTCCTATGTTTACCACAGACGTACAGATTGCTGCACTCATGCAGTAAATAAAAGTTTTGATGGAGACGGTGCAAAGCCTCCAGCAGCAGCAGCCGTCGGTGGAGCAACCGGTGGCCCAGTCGGTGCCATCTAGGCACAGTCGCCGTCCTCCACGGTGCTCACCCTCCTCATCTTTGGAGCGATCGTTTCGACACTCCTGCCGAGATGGACAACCACATTCTTGGCACTCTCACCGTGCCATCCACCATTCACAGTATTCTCCCTCTCTTTCTCGTACACACAGTATCAAGAAGGAAAAATGGTTGCGGGCGCCTTCTGCTTCTCCTTCTTCAAGCTCTTCAGGGGTTTCACCCCGAAGTTTTTCAACAACGACGACTTGACAATTATGAACGCAAGTCCTGAGAAATTGATCGTCAGCTCGTCTGACTTCAAGTGGAAGGTCGGAAGTCTTTCAATGACTACGACTTCCACACTATCCAGCCTCTCTCTCGGTGTATCTTGGATGAACCGATTCTCTCTCGGTTCAAGATACTGCAGATGGAGTCATACGATGGCTCCACTGACCCGATCAACCACTTGGAGAGCTATAAGTCTCTCATGATGATCCAGAGGGCAACCGACACCCTCTTATGTATTGACTTTCCGACAACTCTTCGGAAGGCTGCTCGAGCCTGGTATTTCGGGCTTCAGTCGGGAAACATTAACTCTTTTGAGCAGTTTGAGCATTCTTTCGTGGCCCACTTCAGTACAAGCCGAAGGCTGTCACGGACATTCGACAGTCTCTTTTCAACCAAGCAAAGTGAGACAGAGACACTGAGAGACTTTGTGGCTTGTTTCAATACAGCCACGCTTGAGGTCAGGGACCTCAATGAAGATATGACTATATCAGCTATGAAAAGGGGTCTAAGGAGATCCAAATTTACTTATTCTTTAGATAAAACTCTCCCCGGACCTATGCTGAACTTCTGGAGTGCACGTATAAGTACATTCGCATGGATGAAGCTACTTCTGACCGATACCAAACATATGAAAAAGATCAGAAGAAGAAACAAAAAAAAATAAAGCTCCGATCGAATCAAGTAGGCCGACTATCAATAAGCAAGCTTCATCTCGAAGATGGAGTCCAAAGCCGAACTATGGCAAGTATGATTCCTATACTCCTCTTTCTGCTCTTCATGTGCAAATCTTGATGGAGATTGAAGGAGCAGAATACTTACGACATCCCCACCAATAAAAGCACCATCGAGGAGCCGAGATAGGAAGAAATACTGTCAGTTCCATCGTGATCATGGTTACGATACCGAACAGTACATCTAGCTCAGGGATGAGATAGAAGTTCTGATCCGATGAGGCTACCTTGAAAAATTTCGAAGAGATCAACCGACTCAACCTCCTGCTGACCGACAACTTCAGCCACAAATTGAGGAGACTATCAATAATCGATCGATTGCAGAAGTAATCAACATGATCTCCGGACGACCAAACTGGGAAAAACTTTTGAAGTAGAGTCGGCGAAGAAACGATGACGAGATGATGTAATTACTTTTCAGAAGAAGATGTTCGGAGAATTCAAACTCTCCATGATGATACTGTCGTTGTCTCGACAACGATAGCTAATTATGATGTGAAAATTTTTTTATAGATAATAGAAGCTCAATAGATATTTTGTTTTACTCGATTTTCTCCAAATATGACTCAGAAGAGTCTCGACGCCATTGGTCGGTTTCACTGGCTGTTACTGTGGAAGGAGAACTTACTCTTCCCTTAATCGCAAAAACTGAACCACAACAGAGTCCTGTACTTTTAACATTCATGATTGTCCGAGTTCCTTCGGCTTACAACGTCATACTCGAACGATCTAGACTTAACACCCTAAGAGCAGTAGTCTCGACATATCATCTGTTAGTCTGATTTTTTACAAAGAATGGAGTCGGAAAGATGCATGGAGATCAACAACTTGCTCGATGCTACTTCCTAGTTTTCACACAAAATAATAAATCTGAAGACTCATTGTTCGTTGATAAATTAGATCAAAGAGAAAATGAACAGAAAGGTGAACCAGTCGAACAACTGATTTCCATCCCATTAAAAGAAGAAGACTCTGAGAAGACGGTCCAAATTGGATCGCAGTTGTCTGATTCGGTGCGACAGCAATTAATAAATCTACTGAGAGTAAATATCGATATTTTTGCTTGATCGACAGCAGACATGTCAGAAATTTCTTCGAAAGTAATAACTCATCGACTCAATATTGACCCGAAGGTCAAGCCGATGAGACAGAAGAAAGGCTTTTTGCTCCTGAAAGGCAGAAGGTCATCGACGAAGAAGTCAACAAGCTCCTCGCAGTTGACTTTATCAGGGAAGCTATTTATCCCAATTGACTCGTCAATGTAGTAATGGTGAGAAAGATCAATAAAAAATTGAGAATCTGCATCGACTACATAAATCTAAATGAAGCTTGTTCGAAGGATAGTTTCTTTTGCCGAAGATTGATCAACTAATTGATGCGACTTTGGATCATTGATTCTTAAGTTTCATGGATGCCTTTGTGGGCTACAATCAGATTTGGATGGCACCTGAAGACGAGGAGCATACAGCTTTCGTAACAGACAAAGACATCTACTGCTATAAAGTAATGCCTTTCAATTTAAAAAATATCGGAAGCCACTTATCAACGGCTTGTCAATAAGATTTTCAAAGCACAGATTGGGTGAAACATGAAAGTTTATGTGGACGACACGCTGGTGAAATCCTCCCAAACCTCAGATCATGTTCGGGACCTGAAAAAAGCTTTCAGCATACTTCGACGACATCAGATAAAGTTGAATCCGACTAAGTGTGCATTTGGAGTCACTTCCAAGAAATTTTTTGGGTTTTTTGTGTCACAATAAGGAATCGAGGCCCATCTCGAGAAGATAAAGGCTATTCATCTGAGCTCAAAAAAAGAGATACAACAACTCAATGGAATGATCGCCGCACTCAGTCGATTCATTTCAAGATCGACAGAAAGATGCTTGTCTTTCTTCAAGACCTTGAGGCAATCGAATGATTTCATATGGTCAGATGAATGCCGGCAGTCCTTTAAAGATCTAAAAAAATACCTTGCATCCCCATCACTACTGACAAAATCGAAGGTGGGAGAAACTTTGTATCTCTACTTGATAACTTCAACGGAAGTGGCCAGTTCGGTACTCATCCAAGAAGATGAAAGCCGAATTCAATGACCAATTTACTATACCAACAAAGTACTTCACAATGCTGAAGTGAGATATTCAAGAATGGAGAAAATGATCTACGCTCTAATTATATCATCGCAACGACTTCGTCCGTACTTTCAAGCACATCCCATCGTTGTCTTGACAGACCAGCCGTTGAGGGTAATGCTGCATCGATCTGATACATCGGGTTGAATGGTAAAATAGACAATAAAACTTGATGAATTTGATATACAATATCATCCATGACCATCAATGAAGGAGCAAATTTTGACCGACTTCATCACCGAATGTACAATATCTGATAATAAATCTGAAGATGAAGCTGATGACAAAATAAATAGACCATGACTCCTGAACCCGACTCGACGTCGGTGTGGGTGCTACATATTGATGGAGCATTTAATGCACAGGGCAGTGGAGCTAGTCTCATCCTTACAAATTCTGAAGGGGTTATTACCGAATACGTCTTTCGATTCAATTTCAAAGCTTCGAATAATCAAGTCGAATATGAAGCACTTTTAGCCAGCTTAAAATTGCTAAGGAGCTTGACATCGATAGCCTGAAAGTCTTCACCGATTCATAATTGATTGCTGGACAGGTTAAGGGTGAGTTTGAAGCCCGAGACCCTATTATGATGAAGTAGCTTCAGAAGGTGAAAATCTAACTTCAACATTAAAGTATTTTGAAATCTTTTCCATCCCAAGAACAGAGAATGCTCGAGCCGACGTACTTTCATGACTCATAACTGCTTCCTTCAACTCGCTGGGTCGGACATTCGTTGAATGCTTTGAACAGTCGAGTATTGATAAAGTCGAAAAAGTTTTACAACTTACTGATGAACCAAGCTGGATGGATCCGATTGTCCAGTACTTAATTGATGGGACTCTCCCTATAGATCCCTCAGAAGCTAAATGACTCAGATAGACGGCCTCTCAATATATTTTAATAAGTATTCATCTATACAAAGATCGTTCTTTCTTCCCTTACTAAAGTGTTTGGGACCAACAGATGCCGATTATGCACTCAGAGAGGTTCATAAAGGGATTTATGAAAATCACTTGGGGCAAAGCTCTAGCTTATAAGGTCCTACGATAAGAATATTATTGATCTATCATGAAAAAGATGCGGCTAAACTTGTCCGAAGGTGTGAACTATGTCAGTGATATGCAAATATATAACACCAACCGGCGAATCAGTTGACATCAATTGTTACGTTATGACCCTTCACACAATAGAGGATTGACATATTTGGTCCTTTTCCTCCGATATCTGATCAGAGAAAGTTTATAGTGGTCGCCATCGATTACTTCACCAAATGGGTAGAAGCTGAATTTCTAGTATAAATCACCGAGAGTAAGATGGAAGACTTCATTCAAAATTAATTATATGCAGATTCGATTTGCCATACACCATCATCATTAACAATGATCGATAATTCGATAATCAAACTTTAAAAAGTTTTGTGCAAAATTTTATATTACTCACAAACTCATATCAGTCGGTCATCCACAATCCAATGGAGAGGTGGAAGTAACCAACCAAATAATTTTATATGAACTCAAAATCAGACTGAATGAAGTTAAAGATCTCTGGATAGAAGAACTATATCCAGTCTTATGGGCATACCGAATGACTCCTCGTATAGCAACGAGAGAATCACCGTTCAATTTAGCCTATGGAATAGAAGTGATGATCCCACTTGAGATCCGATTACCTTCAACAAGGGTTGAGCAATACAATGAGCCAAGCAATTTCGAATGTCGGAGAGCCGATCTAGATCTACTTTCAGAAATCTGACAATAAGCTCAAATTCGGATGGCAGCATATCGGCAAAGAGTAGTCCGATATTATAATGCAAAGGTTAAGCCGAAGCTCTTCCATCCAGGAGACCTAATTTTAAGAAAAGCAGAAGTCTCAAGACCTCTTGACCAGAGAAAGTTATCTCTGAACTAGGAAGGATCCTACAGAATAACGGAGACACTTCAACCGGATGCGTATCGACTAGAAACTCTAGAGGGAGTAATCATTCTCCGAACATGGAATGTAGATAACTTGAAAATATATTATCAATAAAATTATCCCTGTATACATTATTCAGAATGAAATAATAAATTTCAGAATCACAAGCTTCAGTCAACTATAAAGTGGTAATGGATCGACAGATGGACGGTCAATTCATCGACTATCGACTATATTTCGATTTTTCACTGTAACAACCGGCATATCAATTATATTTTGACTTTCACTGTAAAAGCCATAATCCCAACTGTGTCTCGGTATCAAACATATTTCGACTTTCTACTGTAAAAGTCGATCATAGTCGAATGACTATTATGCCGACTTAGCCTTAATTAAGCAAAATGCTACGCTAATACGATCAAGATCGGATTAAAATTATACCAACTTGACTACGATCGATCGAAGAATATTTAGCTTACCATCGATTATCAAATAACTTGACGTACTAATCCGATTAAGATCAGACGTAGGGTATTCGGCTTATTACTATTTATTCTAATGCTTAAAAGTATATCAAATAGATATTTGATTAATGGATGATTCTACAAGTACTATCGAATATTCGATTTGCTGATTGATATTCGATAGTTAAATAATTACTCTACAACATTACAAATACACAGAAAAGAGAGTCTATACTTAAAAAATTCTTTTGATTCATTGAAAAAAGAAGATTACAAAATTGGACTAAAGTCCGATTACAAAAGTATTTGATTACAAAAAAAATAAAGATTGCACCGATCATTAGTCGCCATCTCCATCTCTTTGCTCTAGTGTAGCATCGGAGACTTGAATAATTTTTGGTGCTATCGGTGCTCCATCTTCAGTCGGCACGGCTTCTTCAGTAGCTCCATCTTTCGATATGGAGGGATGATGTTGCTCAACTCAAGATCCGAATACAATTTTTCGATCATATCTCGACCGTCCTCGTATCTGATGCAGTAGGAGATGAATCCACCTTCGAGGATCTCTTCCTTGAACTCTTCTAAATTTTTGAAGTCCTCGATGGCATGGTTCCGAGCCTTCCTTGCCGACTCTACTTTCGCTCTCGCCAACTCTGCGTCAGCTCTTGCGGAAGTCGATTCCTCATCGGCCAGTGCCAATCTTTTCAGGCTGATCCAATGTCATCCACATTTAGCTTTGAGTTCAAGGATGCATCCGCCTCTTTCTCATCGAAGCCAGTGGATGGAATATTTTTTGCTCTTGATCCATAATTCAAGAGCCAAGATGTTTTGACGAGCCGACTCAAGTTCGGCTCCAAAGGACTGAAGGTCGACGAACAGACAAGAGACTTCCTCCTGAAGCTTCGCCTCCCACTCGACTGCAGCTCGAAGTTGCTCAAGGGCAGCTGCCTTCTCAGCATTGACAGCCGCAACTTTATTCATCCATGTCCGATGAAAGTCGGCAACTTTCCCATAGCCGATCTTCAGATCGAACATATTATGTACCAACTGTAAACAGAGGATAAGTTGGATCAGATCACAAAAAAAAGTGAAAGAAAACTTATCCCGAGTATTATTGGATAAAAAGAAGAGAATATTTTGACAATAGTTCTGTTCTTTCTGTTCTCCCGATCAGCCGAGAGAAGAGCAGCTTGTATGAGCCGCCTGATCAATATCGGATTGATCAAGATCGACTCAACCTCGGACACTCTGATGTCAAAGTGAATTGTGTGACTAGTCGATGTTGCATCGTCCATCGAAATCATCGGTGCCTTCCCCAGGTCTTCTGTCGGCGGTCCCATATTTGAAAATGCGAAGAAGCTGGAGCTTGACTGTGCCCAAGAGAGCCCCGCTTGGGGAGTGATTGGCACAGCCGCTGATTGTTCGGGTTCGACCGTGGCCTCCACTTCAGTCCAAACCTCAATTGGTGGAGCTACCGATGTTGCTACGGCAGCCCCATCTTCTTTTGCCGCCCTCTCTTCAGCAGATGGCACATTGGGGAGCACTATCGGAGCCGACAGCGCCAAAATCAGCTCAAGAATCGATGCTGATGGTATGTCAGATTCTCTCGCTGGTGCAGATGTAGTTGCCCAATCCTTCTTCGACAGTCAGGAGGGTCCAGCTTCGGATGCCGCTGCCCTCTTCTTGACAGCATGTTGGTGAATATCGACGATCGATACTCGCATTCTTGACTGCATAGCTGCAATCAGAATAAGAAAGTCAGTACAATTCAAAAACAAACAAAGAAAAATAAATGAAAATGATTGACTAAGCTATACCTAAGGTGGTGACCGAACTAAGGCCGGCATTATAAAGAGCTTGTTCGGTCATCAGCACTCTCTGCGGCGGGACCATCATGTTCTTCAATCGGTGAAAGTCTTCTCGATCGTCGACCTCCACTTGACTGTTTTCGTTGGGGCCGATCCTCGGATCACCCCAGCACGAAGGAAAGCCCCGGGGAAGAGATGAAGCAACAAAAAGAATTGATTCTTCCATCCATGAATAGACGATGGAAGATCGATAATGAAGGAAAGGCCTTTTCTTGGGTTGAAAAGCCACCAACCCTTGACCTTAGGATGGGGACGGAGAACAAAGAAGGTATGAAAAGAGAAGGACATGGCTTGATCAGTATTAATCGACACAACAAAGCAAAGCTAATTATAAGTCGGACCGAGTTTAGTGCCAGCTGAGCGAGACAGAGACCATAATAGTCCAGGAGATTCTGGACGAACTCCAGAATCGAGAACTGAAGACCAGCTCGAAGGTCTTCGACACAGAAAGCAACTTGGCCCGAAGGAGGGGAGTTTACCCAATCATCGGTACCAGATGCAAAGAGTTGATACTGCTTTAGGATACGATACTATTTTGGAGTCACCAATATTGGGTTCGGATAATAAAGAAGTCTTCACTTTTAGATCCGATGGGAGTCATCGGTCGGATTCTCCGACCAACTATCTTGAGAAGAAGAAGTCATAGTCATGGGAGAAGAAGACTAAAGAGAACAAAAGGAGATGAACCCAAGAAGAAAGGACAAAAATACTTAAACCTGAAAGCTAAAAGCAAAAAGGCAGAGAAGGAACCCTGGTCTTCTCGTGTTGGGGCGACTTTTCAGGAGAGTTTTTGCAGCAGAAGATAAAATGCAAAGTAAAAGTCTGACTGAAAGCGATCTTATATATATATGATCCCTCAACAGTCAGGATGGAAGCGATCAAAATGGAGTCTCATTAGATGACGTCATGTGGCGACATCCGGACCGACCGTTGATCGGACGTTTCGATGCACCTGCACCTGATCGTGCCACCTCACCGTCATCCGCGTGAACAGCTCCGATCCAATGACACTCGGACACATGGCTAAAATCTACTGAATAGGATCATATCGTCCGGTGCCGAATTATCTTCCTAAAATGACATCCGATACAGACGTCTGATACCGAATTATCCTATCGATATGACAGTCCAATAATAATTTTGCAGCCACCAAAATGACAAAACAACCAAAAAATTCTCGACTAGCAGTCAAGTTGGGGCGTGAGGCAACACATGACGACTCCCTTCATCCAACGTGACAGACCACGCGATAATATACACGTCGGATTACCTTAGACTTATAAGTGGGGGACAACTGTTGGGGCAAATCAATCAACCCCCGACTCTGACTCTACATCAGCCGAATGAATATATTATTCTGACTCATAATCGGTTGACCGACCGACAGTCGGCTATTATCGACCGACAACAATCGACTTAATCAACCTCAGGCTGAAGACCATTGACATATCAGAGTTATCAGCCGATGCACATTCGGATCTTCTACCGACTTATCTCTACAGACGTATCAATATTACCGACATATAATCGGTCTATCTGCTCAACATATCATAACCGTTATGAACGGTTGTTGACTACGTGTTACGGCCATTAATGGGAATAAACGGCTCACTAACTCCATGATTATGGCCCAATAATTTAGCATCATAAAAAGTGAGATCACGTGCTCAACGGTTACATCAGAATCATTTATAAAAAGAGAGATAAACGAGCAGCACGGATAAGATAATTTTGAGCCAAAACTGTACCACTCTCAACATTCTCATTAGCTGTTCACCAACCCCCTGTCTGACTTAAGCATTGGAGAGTCTCCGCTGGACATAACTCCAGTTTGTGAGGACTTTGTCTTGTAGGTGCTCTTCACTAGCGATAGACGACAGGGAGTTGGCCACAACATTATCTCTTTTTATTTCTTTTTTTAGGCATCGTCGACCGTCGACTCCATCATTGTTGACTGGTAGATTGTTGGCCATAGAAGACCACTACCACCACCCGTCCTCCACCACTTACCTTTCCCTCCTCCACTTTTTCCTAGGAGGTCGGACCTTCTCCTGTTTGCCAAAGAAAGGAAGAAGAGAAAGAGAAAAAAAGAAAAAAAGAAAAGAAAGAAAGAGAGTTTTCTCTTCTATCTATTTCCTCTCTCTTCCCCTATTGTCTCTCTCTTATTTCTCTCTTTAGTTTTCTCCATAAAATTTTCTTTCTAGATTATTTCTCTCTCCTTATTCTTTAGAATTTATTAAATCTAGCAGATGGCCTTCCCTAGGGATCTTGGTTGCTCCTGATGAAGGGGGTTCTAACCTCTAACTATTGGGTAGTGCGACAGCCTTTACCCTAGTTCTTGTTGAATTCCACTAGATCTAGGACATCCTTAATCACTATAAACCATTTTGCCTTTGATTGGATATAATCAATATGGTCAACCAATCGAGTTGTTGGACCTTATTACTTGATCGGCCTTATCCAACTTCATTCTTATAGAGCACAGAATCATATCTCCATAATGGCTTAATTTGATCTACTTTGTTTTCAGGGTTCCTTATTTTGTTTAACTTCTAAGATATTGAATTTCCATGATCTTGAATGGATGTATCTGATATACTTAATTGAATTATAGATTGGTAAACACTATATTTGTATTAGTCACCGATAGAGATAAATAACCTAATGCTTCAAAATATACTTTCTAGCAATCTTTGCAAAATCATAATCAATTTATTTAATTTGATTTATGATCTCTATTTTCTATTGGATAAAATAGATCAAACATGCATTGCTTTATTTTATCAATAAATTACTTTCTAATATATGATTTGCTTTGAATATATATATATATATATATATATATATATATATATA
>KE505465.1:280816-294004 GCA_000441515.1 Elaeis oleifera
AAATGCGCCTTCGGAGTGACCTCCGGGAAGTTCCTCGGGTTCCTCATTTCTCAACGAGGAATCGAGGCCAACCTTGAGAAGATCAAAGCGATCGTTGACATGCGCCATCCGGACACCAAAAAGGAGGTGCAGCAGCTCAACGAAGGATCATCGCACTCAGTCGATTCATTTCTCGATCGGCCGAGAGATGCCTCCCGTTCTTCAAAACCCTGAGACAAGCGAAGCACTTCTCTTGGCCGGACGAGTGCCGTCAGGCCTTTGAAGAGCTGAAGAATATTTGACTTTCCCACCTCTGCTCGTGAAATCGGAGGTCGGAGAAACACTGTACCTCTACTTGGCTACCTCTCCAGAGGCGGTCAGCTCGGTGCTCGTTCGGGAGAATGAGAGCCGGGTTCACCAGCCCATCTACTACATTAGCAGGGTGCTCCATGAAGCGAAAACTTGGTACTCGAAAGTGGAGAAGATGATATTTGCCCTGGTCATATCGGCGCAGCGACTTCGCCTGTACTTCCAAACGCACGCCATCGTGGTCCTCACCGACCAACCCCTGAGGGCGATCCTGCATCGCCCCGACATGTCAGGATGATTGACGAAATGGACGGTAAGACTGAGCGAGTTCGACATTCAGTACCGACCAAGATCTGCTCTTAAAGCCCAGGTACTGGCCGACTTCATTGTGGAATGTCCCGACAACCGACCAAGCATCGGAAGACTGGGGCTTCGAGGAGGCTGCGACCTCCGAATACGACCCCGAGTCGACCTGGATATTACACATCGACGGAGCTTCCAACGCTCGAGGGAGTGGGGTCGGGTTCCTGCTCACCAACTCTAAGGGAGTGCTTACCGAGCACGCCCTCCGGTTCGACTTCAAGACCTCCAATAACCAAGCCGAATATGAAGCGCTCATCGCAGGCTTGAGGTTGGCGAGGGAGCTTGGGGTCAATAGCCTCAAAGTCTTCACCGACTCTCAGCTGATCGTCGGGCAGGTCAAAGGCGAGTTTGAAGCACAGGATCCGACCATGGTCAAGTATCACCAGAAAGTAAGAGGTCTCGTAGCACCTTTTAAGTATTTCGAGATCTCCCATATTTTCAGGACAGAAAATGCTTGGGCCGACGCCCTCTCCAGGCTTGTGACATCCGACTACGGTACTTTGGGCCGGATACTCGTCGAAAGTCTCGAGCAACCGAGCATCGACAAGACTGAAGAGGTGCTGCAATTGGTGATCGAGCCTGGCTGGATGGATCCGATCGTCCAGTACCTGACCGACGGCACCAGCCCCGAAGACCCCGTGGAAGCCAAACGACTCTGGTGGGCGGCATCCCAATATGTGATGGTGGACGGCCGACTCTAGAAAAGGTCATTCTCCCTTCCCTCGCTGAGGTGCCTGGGACCGACCGACGCAGACTACGCGCTCAGAGAAGTGCACGAAGGGATCTGCGGTAACCACTTGGGGGGCAAATCCCTGGCTTATAAAGTCCTACGGCAGGGATACTATTGGCCCACCATGAAGAAGGACGCGGTCGAGTTGGTTCGGAGGTGCGAACTATGTCAAAGGTACGCCAACATACAACACCGACCCGCCAACCAGCTGACTCCTATTGTCGCCCCGTGGTCCTTCGCCCAGTGGGGCATCGACTTGCTCGGACCCTTCCCTCCGGCGTCCGACCAACGAAAGTTCATGGTTGTCGCAATTGACTACTTTACTAAGTGGGTGGAAGCCGAACCTCTCACGCAAATCATCGAGCGAAAGATGGAGGACTTCGTTCAGAAGTCCATCATCTTCAGGTTTGGGCTACCACACACCATCATCACCGACAATGGACGACAATTCGACAACCAGAACTTCAGAGACTTCTGTGCGAGATTTCATATCGCGCACAGACTGACGTCAGTCGGGCATCCACAGTCCAACGACGAGGTGGAACTAACCAACCGAACCATCCTGCATGGACTGAAGACCCGACTAAACGAAGCCAAGGGCCTCTGGGTTGAGGAACTGCACTCCATCTTGTGGGCCTACCAAACGACGCCCCGTGTCCCGATCGGAGAATCTTCCTTCAGCTTGGCCTACGGGACAGAAGCAATGATCCTGCTTGAGATCGGACTACCGTCGATTCGGGTCGAGCAGTATTCTGAGCCGGGCAACTTCGAATGTCGGAGAGCCGACTTGGACCTTCTGCTCGAACTCCGATGCGAAGCCCAGCTCCGCATGGCTTCCTACCGACAAAGGGTGGCCCGACACTACAACGCCAAGGTTAAGCCGAAGCTTTCCGACCCGAAGACCTGGTCTTGAGGAAGGCAGAAGTCTTGAAGCCCCTGGAGCAAAAAAATTATCCCCGAACTGGGAGGGACCCTACAAAATAGCGGATACCTACAGACCGGGAGCCTACCGACTGGAGACTCTTGAAGGGGTGGCCATTCCTCGGACTTGGAATGTCGATAACCTGAGATTGTATTACTAGTAAGCTCTGTATATCAGTAATTGAAATACAAACTCAGCTTCAGAACATCGGAGTCTAGAATTTCGACTCTTCGACTACACGTCAGCGCTCGCCAGCAACACGAGCCTCGACTCGGGCCTAACATTCCGTTGGGAATCAACGGCCCGATCGCCGACGACATATCGGACTCTTGCGAGGACCGACACATCTATGTTGACGGGAGCTACACTCCTTCTACGGTCGACTCTCGTGTAAGACGATTGGCTAACCTGCCGACTTGGCCCCGGCCGAGAAAGGCAGAACGCCAACACAACCAAAGTCGCATTCGCGACTCACCGACCAGGTCACGGCCGATCGAAGGATATTCGGCTTGCCACCGTTTATCACACGTCGCGACGTATGCACCCGATCAAGATTCGGGCAATGAGAACTCGACTTACCATCGTTCCCTGAACTAACACGTCGGATGACATTTGACTATTGGGCTATACAAGATGACCGGATCATCGAGCTAAGTCCAGAAGTCGGTCGACCTTCCGTCGACCTTCGACTCGACAAACATGCCCGACTCAGACCGGACAACGAATGACTTGGACCGTTGACTCAACGAACATACCCGACTTATGTCTAGGCGACGGATACCCGACTCAGATTCTCGACTATCGGGTCCTACGACTTTCGACTATCGGGTCCTATGACTCTCGACTATCACCGTCGGAATGATCGATCTACGATCGGAGCTCGCCCTGCCTTTGCCGCGGCACGCGCTACCGACCGTCTCGGCCAACTACCCGAGGTATTACCGAACACGACAAGCATACACAAAAAAAAAAGTTAGAAAATTTTTGATTTCATTCGTACTATGCATTGAGTTTACAAAATTGGACCGAAGCCCGATTACAAGCTTGCATGAAACAAACAAAAATAACGAAGCTCCGACTATTCGTCGGAGTCGATCTCTTCAATCGGGAGAAGCTCGGGCGCAATCGGCGTGTCCGCCCCGGTCGGCGCAAGGTCGGAGGTCGGGGCCGTCTCGCCTTCGACGACTTGGTCCGGTACGGTCGGAACCACCTCACCTTCGGCGGCCTGCTTCGGGTCGGCTTCCTCCACCACGGTATGATCTCCCGAATCATGGTCGGCCACCTCTTCTGTGGCTTGCTCATCCGACCCTGGGGGGACGATGCCGCCGAGGTCAAGCTCCGGGTATCGAGCCTGGACAGCATCCCGAGCATCCTCGAACCCCACCCGGTACGAGGCGAAACCGCTCTCCAGGAGTTCCTCCCGATAATTATCGGAGCTGCGGAAGTCTTCCACTGCCCGACCTACCGCCTCCTTCGCCGACTCTGCCTCCGCCTTCGCTACGTCCGCGTCGGCCTGGGTGATCGACAGGTCCTTCTCGGCTTTGGCGAGGTTCTCCAGGCTGGCCCGAAGCTGCTCCCGCTCGGCCTCGAGCTCGACGATGATGCCATCCCGCTCCCGATGCAAACAGTGTGCGGTACGGCCTTTGCGTCTGGCTTTTTCCTGCACCGACTTAAGCTCGGCCCCAAGCAGCCAGGACGTCGTTGAGGTGGGATATCTCGTCCTCAAGCCTCGCCTCCCGATCGGTCGACAGCCTCAGCTGTTCGACCAATGCCGCCTTCTCAGCTTCGGCGGTCTGTGCCTTGTCCTTTCAAGCCGTCCGGACGTCTCCGAACCTCCGGTATCCGGCCTCCAGCTCGGACATGGTGTAAATCCACTGCAAACAGAAGCCGATCGTTAGAAAGATAAAATATTAAAGACAAACGACGATGGACGGAGGCAAGGCGGAACTTACCCGATTATGGTCGGATAAAAAGACAACAGTATCTCGATCACCCGCCGAGTCTTCAGAACCTCCCGATCGGTCGGGAGGAGGGTCCCCAGACACAGTCTCCTAGCCAAGTCATGGTTGGCCAGGGCCGACGCTCCCTCGGGGACCTGGACGCCGGACGACACGGCGCGATCCCCCAACCTTGTGTCGTCTGTGGGGGCCATCGGGGCCTTTCCCGACTGGCCGCCCAGGCCCGTAGGTCGGGGAAGGAGGAGAAGCTCGAACTTGATTGGGCCCCCCCCGGAGCGGCAACGGGAGTCACCGGAGGACGTTCGGGCTCCCGGGCGTCGCCCTGGACTTCCTCCACCGACGAAGCCGCCGACACTCCCTCGACCGCACCCTCCGCTGGCTGCTCCTCTGTTGGTACCACCAGCACCGACAGAGCGATGACCGATTCCGACTGTTCGACTGCCGACGCAGTGATGGTCGGGGGCAATGCCTGAGGCCTTTTCGACGGGCGTGAAGGCCCGGCCCCAGATGCCGGCCTCCTCCTCACCGCATATTGTCGGATCTCGACGTCCGTCGGTCTCATCCTTGGCGGCGTCCCTACAAATTCAACAGAAGAGTCAGTACGAGCTTGGGACGAACGAGAAGCGAAAGGACGATCGGTTGGTCGGACAGTACCTAGACGGGGGACCAGGATCAGACCGGCATCATAGAGAGCTTGTTCGGTAACGAGCTCCCTCTGCTTCGGTACCGACATGTCCTTCAGTCAGTAGAAGTCCTCCCGATCGTCTGCCTCCACCCGGTTGTTCTCATTCGGCCGAGTCAGAGGCTCGCCCCAGCAGGAAGAAACCCCCAGGGAGAAGAAGAAGAGACAAAGAAGAACTGGTTCTTCCATCCATGCATGGACGATGGAAGACTAGTAATAAAAGACAGATCCTTCCGAGGATTGAAGAGCCACCACCTTCGGGCTTTAGGATGGGGTCGGAGGACAAAAAATGCCCGGAAGAGAGAGATCCGAGGTTGGTCAGCAAGAGCTGACACAACAAAGCAAAACTGATTATCAACCGAACTGAGTTCGGCGTCAATTGCGCCGGACAGAGTCCGTAATAATCAAGAATATTCCGGACAAACTCCGGAACCGGAAGACGAAGACCGGCCCGGAGGTCCTCGATGTAGAACGCCACCTGACCCGCTGGCGGGTGTTAACCCGACCTCCGGCCCCAGGGGCGTGGAGCTAAAACTGCTCCGGGATACTATACTGATCCCGGAGCCGATCAACATTCGGCCCCGAAAGTGAAGAGACCTCCACCTCCGGAGCCAACCGAAGATCATCAGTCGGATTTCTCGACTGATCTCCCCGAGGAGACGTTCTGGCCATTACGCTAGAACCGAGAAGGAGAAGAAGAAGAGGAAGAGGGAGATTCCAGAGAAGCAAGAAGGAATGAGAGAGGACAGAACTCTCGAAGAAAACTTTCAAAGAAAGAGCGGGGACAACTACCTGGGACGAGGGGGACCGCTCGCGCAGAGTCTCTGTAGCAGAACTGGAAAAGTAAAGTCTTGGATGCCGGTGGCCCCATATATATAGGGCCCCCCGATGGTCGAGATGAGGGCACGCCCGACGAGGACCTTCGGATGATCGACACATGGCGGCATCCAGGCCCTCCCTCGACCCGACGATTCGACGCATCTGCTCCAGATTAAGCCACGTCGCCTCCGGCCGCGCGAATGACTCCGGTCCAACGACCTCCTGACACGTGGTAGAAGAACCACGTCTCAGAATTAATTCGCTAGCGACGGTCCGCGTTCCCGATGGGACGCCTGACGGCTGTCCGCGCTTCCGAGGGAACGCTAAACGGCGGTTTGCGTTCCCTAGAAGATATCTGACATCAGATCGTCTGACACCGGATCGCCAAGCATCGAATCGTCTGACGTCGATTCGTCCGAATCGTCCGCTGGTGAGATCAGCAGGATCAGAGTACGACGCAACGAAGATCCACTCCTTTCGCCCGACGCCCCACCCGCGTGGAAACGCGGGCCGACGTGACATCAGACTCAGGAGTGGGGGGGCAACTGTTGGGATATACCGACTGACCCTGGTACCGACTGATCCCGATGCCGACTCACCAGCGATGACTTACCGACTTATCTCGATGCCGAGGCATCCTCGGGATGGACCGACTGACTTCACCTGTCCGACGACGGGCGACACCTGCAGTAACTACCGATGAAGCCCGGCCCGAATGTGTTGGCCTAACAGGCCAACACTGCCTCCGACCACCCGAAGGGCCGAACCTGCATCACCGACTCCTTGTCGGGTGGGACCACAGACGTCCGACTTCTACGGACCCCTCCGAACGCCGACTGTGCTTTCGAGTCGTCACCCAACATTCAAACCCCGATGTATAGTCGGCCAGCCCTTCCAAAGACGCCGAACAACCGGTATGGGCTGTAGTCCTGTCAAGCACAGGCCATACGACCGTCAGAGGGGCGTTGCCCTGTCAGGGACCTGAGGCGCTGTCCTGCCAAGGACACGAATTAATTTCTAGGACCTGTCAGCCCATCGACGACGTGACAACCCCTGGCGATTTGACAACTCTCCAGTTGTCTACATCACCAACGGCGGGACCATACCGCCTCCTACTATAAAACGGGATAAGGCAACAGCTTGACGAGGTGGGCTCTTCTCTCCCTCTCCTCCCGCTCCATCGCTGAGTTTCCTTCTGGTTCCTCTCTACTGTTGTCTAGTCTCCTCTCTGACTTGACCGTCGGAGGGTTCCCGCCGGAGGCATCTCCAGTCAGCGCGAACTTTCCTTGCAGGTGCTCGCTCCCGGCGATCATGCGATTGGCCGCAACAGTCTGGAATGTATTCGTGTCTGCGCCACCTATTAATGTGGGTGCAGGATTTGGGTCGTCGGTTGAGGCAGGGAAGGCGTTCAAAGAAATGCCGTTTAGAGATCTGGGTTCTTGGAATGCGGTCGTTTCTGGGTTTTGTCACAATGGGAAGGGCGCGGAGGCAGTCAGAGTGTTTGAGGAGACGGGGGGAATGAGTGGATATGGATAAGGTTACTGTTTCTAGTGTTCTACCAGCCTGTGCACCCTTGGAGAATCTTTTGATGGGGATGTCGATACATGTTCATGTGATTAAACATGGGTTGGATTGTGATATTTCTGTGGCTGATCGATATACATGCAAAATTGCGTTGTTTGGCTAATCGATATATATGCGAAATTGGGTTGTAGCTAATCGATATATATGCGAAATTGGGTTTTGGAAGGGAAAGATTTGTTCAATTGGAATTCTATAATAGCTGGTTATGAGTTACCTGAGAATGAGTCTCAGGTTGCTTGACGAGATGACGGAATGTGGTATTGAGCCCAACATGTTGACTTTTTGTTAGCCTGGCTTCTGCAGTCGCTCGGCTTGGTGATGATCGAAAGTGCCAGTCAGGCATTGTTATGTGATGAGAAGAGAATGGGATGTGGATGACATTGTTGTTGGTGATGTCAGGTTGATATTATGCAAAATTGTCTAACATTAAGGCTGCAGAGGAAGTGCTCCATGGGATGCCTGCTAATGTCATTTCTTGGAATACTTTGATAACAGGTTATTCTCAAAATGGACTTTCCAATAACAATTTGGTAAGTGAATCATCCGGCATATTATATGACATAAATGCATGGAATAAGCTATGGAGAAGTATGAGGGCGTGGCACCAAGTCAAGGAACACTGGTTAGGGTGCTACCTCCATGCTCGCATGTTGAGCTTTGCAGCAAGGGAGGAGAATCCATAGGCGATCCATCCACATGGGGAGTAGGATGTATTGATGATGCCTGCTAATGATTTTATTGAGCAAGTACCCAGGACTAGGAGTACTGCTCCTTGGGATGCTATCATAGCTGGTCATGGAATACATGTGCATGGCGAGAAGGCACTCAGACCATTTCCAGATATGCAACAAGAAGGGGTTAAGCCAGACCATGTCACTTTTATATCATTGTTCTCTGTGCGTAATCATGCCAGATTAGTTTATCAAGCCAGCGATGCTTTCAAGTAATGCAGACAATTTAGGTATTCAACTTGCTACGAAGCATTATGTATGTATGGTAGATTTGTTTGTTCTGGGTGGTCAATTGGACTTTGCCTGTGAATTTATTAAAAGCATGCTAAGTAGGCATGCTTCTGGTGTGTGCGGTGCTCTCTTGGTGCTTCAAGGAAAGCTGAAATTAATGGGCGCATGGCTTCAAAGTACGTATTTGAATTTAATCCAGAGAATGCTGGTACTATGATTTATTGCCAAATATGTATGCCAAGGTTGGGAAATTGAAGGGACTTGATGACGTGAGATCTTTGTTTAGACATAGACATTTGCAGAAAACTCCAGGATGGAGTTCAAATCGAAGTGAATAAGGAGGTGAATGTATTTTCAAGGAACAAAACTCATCCTTGATATGAAGAGATCCACAGAGAGCTAGCAACTTTGTCAGCCAAAATGAAGAACCTCTGTTATGTTCCTGACTTCAGCTTCATGCTTCAAGATGTGGAGGATGAAAAGAACATACTTGAACAAGTCATGGTAAGCGTCTGGCTAAAGTATTTGGTATTATAAGCATGTTGCCTAAAACTCTTCAAATCTATAAAGGCTTGCTGCTTTGTGGTGATTGCCATCATGCCTCTGAGTTCATATCAAGGATTACTGATAGAAAGTTTGAAAGATGGTACTTGTTCTCGTCGAGATTAATGGTGATCCTGATATTCTTTTCTTATTTATATGAGTTTCATATGATGTAAGATTTTAACTGCTTGCCTCCATGGTAATTGAAGCAAAGAAGTTGCACAATCTGTAACATGCGCTAAAAGTGTTTCAGCTTCCACCAAGCCATAGATTTTATTACGAATGAAGTTGGGCTATTCTAATATAGAATTCCTCCTTCCATCCTTTTTTTCATTTATTGCGAGCATGGCCTATCATCTTGCAAACTATTCAAATGCGTAGGATACAAGCCGGCATAGCCCATGCAGACTTGCTGTGCCTTTTGTTCATTTTAAGGTGCAATATTCACTGATGCTACTCCGAACAATCAAGATGTTAGGATCCGCGCAAACATTTTCCAAGACATGCTAGCTAGGACTTCATGCTATCACTATTTCAAAACCTTGGATATCAAATAATTGCAACACCAGTGATATGATGATCCCCAGAAGAAATGGATCTAGGTGTGACAGCGAGGCTGTATCACGGGACAATAGCTTATTTTCTCAATCAGGCTTTCGCATTTTCACATTAAATTTGGGATGTTCTCAAACTCATAACTTCTTTTAGAGTCCATTTGGTTAGGGTATATTAGATTATGGGATAATCTGATAATTTCAGAGAATCATTTATCTGAAAAAATGATTGTGGAGGAAAATAATTTTTTGTTTGGTTAATGAAAAAATTAATGATACTAGAAAAAAATTACGACATTTGGTTAGAGATAAATTTATATAGAAATATGATTAAATTTACAAATATACTCTTCAACATAAAATATTTTCTAATACTAGGCTCTAATTAGTTTTTACATAATGATTATAATCACATAGCTCTTTACATAATGCCATATCTATTTTAATTTTTTTGTAAAGGCTCTGTATTGAATAAATTTAGAAAGATATCTAATGATTATATATGTAATTTATTAAAAATATTTTATCAAGTATGGATTACCACCACTTGAGAATTCATTAAATACCAATCCTTCCATAGTATTTATTTTATCATCTCTCTCCGAAAATAAACATGGGGTCCATCATTTTTTATCATCTCTCTCTTCTTTTTTTCATACTAAACATAATAATCTAATATGAGATTCATTTTTTTCATGCCAGATTATTCCCAACCAAATGGACATTAGATTTTTGCATTAATAATTATTTATTTTTTCGAAAAAAAGTCTTTTTTTCCTACATAAGAGAAACAATTCATTTGAGAATATGTTGGACCACTGCTTTGCTACCTCTAGATTATGGCAATAACATGCTTATGTCTCCATCATATTTGCATTTCTTACCAACAGATTCGTTTTAGGTTAAGGAATAGGGGCCTAAAGGTTAAAGTGAATTTCACATGAAACAAAAATAACTTAATTTTAATTTTGCAAGAAAAATTGGAACTATTTTTTTAAATAATGCATATTTAGAGATCGCCAGATAAATTTTCCTAGGTGTAAGCACAAAATGGGCAACGAACAAATTTTTTTGATATAACCGTAATACACAAATTAAACATTTAATATATATTCAACGAATGCCTGATACACATTTTAAATAGTTAATATGTATATTTATTTAGATGATCACTCATTCATACTTAAATCCAGGATAAAATTGTTGAAGGACCCTTCAACGTATATCATTAATTCATACTAATATAAAAAGCTGGTCCTTTGCATTAACAAAATAATAAATAAATATTATCTATTATTATAAAAAAATAATAAATGTTTTCTAAGAATTTTTTATATTTTACATTGTCACCATCCAAAACACAATAATTATGAAAATATGTAATAGCTGAAAAAAATTATTGCGCATATTGAGTGCATGGCCATAGGTGCATATCATCAATCACTGAAACATGAACGTGGGCTCTATTTATCATGTGCTTGTCTCAGTGATTGGCCGACTACAATACACCACCATAATGGTTAGAGATGACAATGGATAGGTTATAGATCAGATCGGTGAATACTCATAACTGTCTTGTAGTTAAGAATCTATACCTGAAGTTGTCAAAAGAAGAATGATGGGCTCGAAATAAAATAATACTATATTTTATGAAGGTACTCAAAGGCTCAAAATGCTCATTGTTTCATTACAAAATGACCCCATGGGTATTTATAGCCATTAGGAGAACTTACTAGACATAATACATCACTAAATATGCATTTATAATACTTCTTCCCAAGGGTCACATCCATATTCCGAGATTAACTCATAATTACTGGTGCATCTTCTAGATAATGGGAGTTTCTATATGACTCTTTGGCTCTTAAGACTCTTAGACTCCCAACATTAATGATATTACATTTAAGTTTATTTACTAACACCCTCCCTTAAACTTAATTGTATTCCATCCTTCATGCCAAGTAAGTTCTTGAGCTTGTGAAAAAATTTGCTGCAAGTGGCTTGGTGAAGATATTGGCAACTTGATCATAAGTCTTTGCATAAACTAACTCCACATTCTTCTCTTTACCACATATGAGATATCTTAAGCTTCCAACTAAGCTTTTATAAAGAGTAGGATCCATCATCTTATCTTCTTCAAATTTTGATAGTTTGACTCCACAATCAACAGGGATGCTTATTGGCTTATAATTTTCATCTTAAACCTCTTAAGAATCTCCTTTGCTTATGCTTCTTGAGAAATGAAGATGCCTTCATTGTTTTGCTTGATCTCTAAGCCGAGAAAATATGACATAAGCCCTAAATCTGTCATCTCAAACTTTAAGGTCATAGTTTGCTTGAATTCTTCAAATATTTGAGGGTTGCTTCCTGTAAAAATAAGATCATCCACATACAAAGAACAAACAATATATCTTCATTCTTCTTCTTCACATATAAGGCATGCTCAGACATTGCATGAAGTCATTAGCTTTGAAGTATGCATTAATTCTACTATTTCATACTCTAGGTGCTTGTTTCAAGCCATAGAGCGCCTTCTTCAACTTCAAAATATTTCTTCATGACCCTTCTTCACATACCCTTCGGGTTGTTTCACATAAACTTCTTCTTCTAAAATTTCATTCAAAAAAGCTGATTTGACATCCATTTGAAGAATTGGCCATTTGAATTGTGCTGCAATAGAGATAAGTAATCTTACAGTTTCCATGCGAGTAACTAGGGTGAACATTTCTTCATAATCGATACCGGCTTATTGCTTGTTGCTTGTAGCCTTTGGCTATCAATCTTGCTTTGTACTTCTCTATATGTCCTTGAGCATTCTTCTTCTTCTTGTAAACCCATTTAATATTTATGGATTTATGGCCTTCGGAGAGAGTAGTAAGTTCCCAAGTATTATTTTTTCTATTGCTTTGATCTCCTCATCCATGGCGGCTTTCCAAATCTTATCTTGTATTGCATCTTCAAAAAAATATTTTCATTGTTAGCCAAAGACAAATGAGATTAAGTTCGTTTGTTACCTCATATAGCTCTTGCAAACTCTTTGTCTTCTTTTGCATTGGACTATCATCCAAAAGAGGTGATACTCTAGAATGGGAAGATGAAGGTGGTGAAGAAACTTCAAAATGCACCTTTGATTCTTTCTCTTCTTCTTCCTTCTTGTTGGTGCAGAATTCCGTCGATGCCGGAGAAGCTGGAGTCGAGGGGATCATGGCCGCCGTTGGGATCTGCAAGGGAAGTCTAAACCGGAGTTGGGGGTGCTCCGGCAAGATCCTCCGACGCTCAAGTCACTACTCTGCCTCAATAGAAATGGAGCACTCGAACGAAATTTTTGCAGAGTTTAGAGATAGTACCAGAGCTTATATCTTAGCTTTTTTAGAAGAACGTATCTGGAGAGTCTCTTTTATAGACGGAAGAGCGTAACTGATTGACAGCGACGTCTGTAACCGCCTGATAGTGGGCCGTTTGGGACCACGTGGAGTTTGTTATGGAGAGTAGTGGTGTTCGTTGTCGCGACTTACCAGAGAGTGGTGGGGCCACGTGGAGTCTGTTACGAAAAGCGGAGTGGTGTCCGTTGTCGCGACTTACTGAGGAGTTCAGGCTGGATGGTTGAAGCTCGGTTGGGACATCTGGTGGAGCAGAATAGCTCTCTGTCTCGGCAGTCTAAGAGGAGCTCGGATATTCCGAGGTTGTTGACGTGCTAACTGTGGTCGGACGTCTTAGGCGTTGATGCTGCAGATTAAGGTCATTTGCTGCGGAAGCCTGAACGAAAATCTCTGTTGGAGAAGT
>KE505466.1:28998-50685 GCA_000441515.1 Elaeis oleifera
AATCAACCCTTTTACTAATAGGATTGATCCAATCAAATCTATATAAACTAATTGAATTCTATTCAACTTAGAATTTGATTTGTATTTCTGAGATCAATTGGAACAAACCCTATTATTCAATAGAGATGCATCCAATCAATCCAAAGCCAATCTAATTGAATCTAATTCAATTAGATCTAATCCAATCTCCATTGCTCAATCAAATTGAACTAATTAATAATCATATTGTTAATAAATTATTCTTTAATTTACCAACTATTAGTAAATAATTTATTATAATCTTTACATAGGATTAATCATCAATCAAATTGATAATTAAACCCTTCAATGATTCATAATCGTCGATCAGCCATTTGATCAGACAAGTACTTCTATGTGTGTGATCCTATAGGTTCGAACCTAAGTCGGTAGTACAAAATAATTTTTGTACTAATCGATATTACCATCTAGCAATAGTTTCCGACATCCGGATAGGTCGAATGTATGCCCAGCAACACTCTAGAACCCATGTGGATATAGTTACCGTATAATTTATCCCTTTGACTCTCGATGCTCAAGGATGACTAAGGGTTAAACTGTCGATCCAGAATGAGTGGTCCACATTATGTCTCAACCTTAAAATCTTGTAACTCCTCACTAGGACTACTTTGACTAAAGTTTTGCTAAATTGAAACATAGTGATGCATCATCTCTAATTTACTTGAAGCGATCAATCCCATCTTAACTCGCACTTAGACTTCATAAGTACTTGATTGTACCCAATAACCATCTATCATCAATTAAAATTTAGATAGTTCGGTACCAAAGCATAGTGAGTTGATTGTAAGTCACCGAGGCAGCCTCAGGTCAGAGGAACACTTATATCCATATCCCATTAGAGCAATTCTTGATAGTAGAGTGCTCTGAAAGTGATCACGCTCAGTGAAATATACTCCTACATATCACCCACATGCCATATCCGTGTCACCACACACCTTAGTTAAGAGAATAACCAACTAATATGGCACACAATGACCTACACTCGATACAATTATTGTCCTTCTAACAATTATATTATTTGATCATGAGTAGGATTTAAGAACCACACAATAAATTTTCTTATCATTTTGAAAGTAACTCTAAGAACTTCATCATAACATATGAGTTTATTTTGAAAGATATATTCTTATGATGAATTTGTCAGATAACATTTATTATTTATAATGCATATGCATGTATGAAGCACAATCATCTACAACTTAGATGATTGACTTTAGGACATATTTCCAACAACTCTAATACCATATTAATCGTTCATGCCTCCGATCTGAGATCGTGAGTCAGAGGTTATGGCAACCACTGTATACTTATAGAGAACTCTTTCTATAAGCATGCAAGACATCTTATTATGCTATTATAAAACAACAGTAAAATAATTAATCAATAATTTAAATCAAAAATTAACAATCTAAATTTTATATTTAATATTTTAATAAATTTAACAATATTCAATAGATCTTATATTAATTTTAATAAGACTTTCACAATCTAAAATAAAATATCGAGGCTCTGCTTCTAATAACTCTCCCATATATATCTCATGTCATCTTAATTTTTAAAATCTATAAAAATAGTAAAATAAGATGTAATGAGCTAGATAGCCCAGGAAGCAACGATCACTTTAACTAGATTATATCAGATAATAAAGTAAATAATTATTTATAGAAAATAAGTATATAGAGTTTATCAATTCGAAATCAATTTCAATTGTGCAACATAGTTCATGTCAAATTCAATTCTTTTTTTAAAAATTCGAGTTTCTTTCAAGAATTCAATTTTTTTGTTCTCAAGTTCTTTTCATTAACTATGAGCTATGACCATATTTTTTCTGTAACAGCATAATAACACTATGTATCATCTTGCGATGAGCTGCAAATTATCTAGTAGTAAAGTCTTTCCGAACCACTGATCTCATTGGCGATTTGTCGCTGGTCTCACTGGTGACATATCGCTGGTCTTATTGGCAACATATATCTTTAGGATAAATCAATTGTCAACATATTTATCCCCATTGGTGGGATCCTTTACATAGTCAGATTATTAATTCATATCATTCTTGTATCATAATTCTTCATAAATCATATCTCTTATTCTAGTTCGATAAGAAAACATATATCATGCGGGATCGAAATCAATCAATATAATACATAACAAAATCAATATGTTCAATCATGCTTCATCATAACATTTCAAAATAATATATTTTTATAACAAAATATCATTCATCCAATTCATGTATCATTTCATAAATCATATCAAAATATATATTATAATTTATCAATAAATCTAAAAAAAATGAAGCATAACTTATCTCATATGCATTCTAACAAATCCACATATTCTAGAATTTTTTTTTCAAAGTCTTCAGTTCATAGATCATATCACAGTATTCCATTATCAGACATCTACAATCCTATATAAGATCAATTTCAATAATTAAAAGGGTACGAATAATCTGAAAAGATAGTTTGATGATAGTCACATCTAATAGTTTAGGTCAATCTGGTCATCCTTATTTCATCCAATCAAGTTTCAATTAGAATATAGATGATCAATATAGATCGAGGAAAATCAAATCAATAGTGTCCGACAAGGGTCAAGATGAAGGTTGGTACACCATTCAATAATCAGAGATCAATTCGATCAAATATTTTTTTTAATCAAGATCAAAGATTTAAGGATTCAATAGAGATCAAGATAATGAAAACTTGGATTCACTATGACAAGACTGAAAATCCATCATTAAGTTCATAAATCAAGTAGACAGATAAAGTCAGAAGAGAGAAAAACTATGAAGATGAATCAGGACTAATCAGGTGATATAGTCCGACAATCCAATCGCTCAGATCAAGACAATTTAAATCAAATTATGATGGAATTACCGCATAGATCATTTAATAAAATCATGGATGATAAAATCTATTGGTATCTGGTCTGGTCAAGGTGGATGTTGGTACGCTGTCCGATGATTACAGATTAGGATCCCTTTACTAGGATCCTTCAAAATCATCATCAATCTTTTCAAAGATCTTGAAAATCTTTAAAGAGTGAAACAATCTAGAGAGAGAAAATCATAGAGAGAGAGTGGAGGAAGGTAGGGAGAGAAAATCAGATTCTAAAGAAAATTCAAGATCTGGATGGGAGAGAGAAGAGAGAGAAACTCTCTCTCTTCTTTTCTTTTCTTTTCTTTTTTCTTCTTTTTTTCTTTTCTTTTTTTTTCTTGTTAGAACAAAGGACCCGTGTCCTCTTCCTTTCTTTCATTGGACGAAATGGAATAGGGGATCCATGATCCCCTTCTATTCCTTAAAAAGAGAGGTTCAAGGATGGTGGCACCTTTCATCGATGATGTGGCACACGATGGTGAAGTCAATGGTCATTGGTTCGGTGCTCGACGATGATGAACGGTGCTAAAAAAATTATGAAAAGGGATGGCCAAAACAAGGGTTTTCAAGTCCCAAAGTTTTTCCAAAAATCAACAAATAAAACCCAAAAATCTCCATCTAAAGTTCAAGAAGAAATCAAGGAGAAGGTTTTCTTAAGGGATTACCTCGCTCTTGGTGGTATTTGAGCCACAAATCCATCGGCATAGTGCTTTCAAACCAAGAATAGAAAATTGAGAAATAGGAGAAATAACAAGAGGAAGAGGGATCTCCGGTGATCGGAGGAGGCCGGAGTTGGTCAAGTTCCAAAGGGTTTGGGCCCTCTTTAAAGAGGCCGGGGAGGAGTTCGAGTCCTCCTCAGCTTTTATCTCTGGGGGAAAGAAGGCACTGAAGAGGACTCCCGCTGGGAGTCTAATTCCCACCCAGTACGTGCACAGCACGTGTTGGTCCAATTCTTTTTTTTCCTTTGCTTTAGGATTTGTGCTGCTTTAGGATTCGTACATTTTTTTTGTAGTGCTTCCATTACTATGCAAAGGTTTTGTTGGGCCCTTTTTTATGGGGTTGGGCCTCTACGGGCTGGGGTATTACAGGTTATCATTTGGGAATTTGTGCATTACCAAGAAGTAGAGAGAGATTGGAAGTGTTAGGACATCAACTTAACTAATCAATAGTATGGTCTAGGATTGAGCCAACCCACATCAAGTTTAAAGCCAAATCAAAATTTTGAGGCCTGAGGCCCAGCCCACCAACTATTTAGGTTGATAAAAAGTACCCCATTAGGCCTAGGTTATTAGGAGGGAATAGACCTGCTTATCAGGTGGGCTGGGTCGGGCTCAACTCAAGAGAAGATAGTGATTTTTCAGGCCCGAACTTGCTATATACCCGGCTTCGGGCTTTCGGACCTAGCCTCAGGCTTTTTTTTTCCATTTAGTTTGTTGGAATAATAGAACCTTGGGCCGACAGTTTGTGTATTGGCCCAATATTTTTCTTTTTGTTTTAGAGTAATTCTTTGTACACTGCCCCTGGTATAATAAATCTAACATGGAGTACGCCGGATGCTGCGATTGGGCCGTGTGGCATCTATGTGGAAGGCAAGATGGGGCCTCATTTCGTGTCAAGAAAATTGAGGCGCCCATCCCCCCGATCATGACGTTCATTAAATGCCCGTTACAATCTGCTTTTTCAAATTTTTTCGGATGAAAATACCCTTTCCTTCATCGAAAGCAATTTTTTTTACTTTTCATGCTCTCTTATTTTGTCATTTTAAATGCTGCCACTCTCTCTCCACCCTCGGAGTCGCTCTTCTTTCTTCCTAAGTTTTAGAGCATCCCAAATCGATCTTGCTCTGACTATTTCATGTGACAGAAGATTTTGGACAGCATCTTTTCTCAAAATTGCTCGACGACAATATGTCGAACAAGTCAGAAAGTAAAACACCATTGCCGTCCCTCTTTTTTTTTGTAGTTTATTTATCACAGTGTCTCCGTGGGTAGTTAGATGAAGTTAATGCCTTGGCTAGGTTTTACGTCGACTTCTGCCTTCAGTTTTGACCTTCGATCATTATGGCCCCCATCCTTTTTTTTCAGTAATTTATTTATCACAGCATCTCCGTGGATAGTTAGATGAAGTCATTGCCTTGGCTAGGTTCCACATTGAGTTCTGCCTTCAGTTTTGACCTCCGATCCTAGTGTCGAAATAGTTTCTGATGGCATCTTTTCAGACAAATATATCATCACACTGCCTAATTATGACATCCCGCAATTCGAGTATGACATCCTAGAGCTAAGGATGGTCGTACAGTCGATTGTGGCATCCTCTGAATCGATTATGACTTTCTGTGATCCTTCTATGACATCTTAGAGTCCATACAAGTATCTTTTTTTAGAAGGAGAATGACATCCCATACTCCCTTCACTTCATGACATCCTAGGTGTGGATTATGACTTACCACAGTCGTAGGATGTTCTGACAATGTTTCATGACTGTCGGCACTGTTTCATGATTTTCGATGTTGTTTCAGGACTTCCTCCACTGTTTCTGACTCCCGACATTTTTTTATGAATTCTGCCACTGTTTCACGACATCCTATACTATTTTATGATTTTCTATATTTATTTACAACTTCCAACATTGTTTCATGACTTTCTACTCTGTTTCATCACTTTTTGTTCCATTTTATGATATCCCGTACTGTTTCATGACTCTTTGTATTATTTTATGACATCCGACATTGTTTCATGACTTTTTATTTACTTTATGATTTTCTTCACTGTTTCATGACATCCGACATTGTTTCATGAGACTCTATACTATTTTATGACTTTCGAGATCGGTTTATCAATTCCTTTACTATTTCCTGACATCATGCACTGTTTTATGACTTTCTCCAATATTTATGACTTTCTGCACTGTTTTATCACTTTCTATTTTGTGTTATAATTTTTCGCACTATTTTATGACTTCCAGCAATGTTTGATATCTTCCTACATTAATTTTATGACTTTCTCCATTATTTTTTGATATTCGCCACTGTTTTATGACTTCCACCAATATTTCATAACTTTCGATACTGTTACATGACTTTCGGCATATTTTATCAATTCCTCTACTATTTTATCAATTCCGGCATTGTTTCATGACAATTAACGCTACTGTTTTATTACTTCCTCCACTAATTTATGACTTTTAATACTGTTTCCAATTTGATTCATCATTTCATGAACTTTGTCAATATTTTATGCCTTCCGATGCTGTTTCATGACCTCCGACATTCTTTCATGACTTTTTGTTCTATTTTATGACTTCCTTCACTCTTTCATGACATCCGACAATGTCTCTCTGTATTATTTTATGACTTTCGATATTGTTTCAAAACTTTCTATTCTATTTTATGACTTTTTCATTGTTTATGACATCCTGCACTATTTATAACTTCACCTAATACTTCTACCATTTCATGACATCCGACATTATTTAATAAATTCATTTACTATTTTATAAGTTTCAGAGCTGTTTGATGACTTTCGATAATGTTTTACGACTTCTTGTAATATTTTATGACTTTAGCAATTACTTCATGACTTGATGTTCTGTTTTATGACTTTCAGCACTATTTCAATTCTTTCTGCATTCGACATTATTTCATGACTTTCTATTCTATTTTATGACATCCAGCTATCTGCAATTTTATGACTTCTTGTATTGTTTCATGAATTGCTGTTCTGTTTTATGATTTTCTCCACTATTTTTTGACATCCAATACTGTTTTATGACTTTCACAAATATTTTATGACTTTTGCACTATTTTATTATCTCTGACAATATTTTATGACTTCCAGCATTATTTCATGACTCCATATTTTTTTTTATGACTTCTAAAATTGTTTGATGACATCCTATACTATTCTATGACTTTCGACAATGTTTCAAGATATTCTACACTGTTTTATAACTTTTCTCACTATTATATGATTATACTATTGTCTAACTTCCCTCACTGTCATCGTGCATTGTTTTATGACTTTCGATACTGTTTTATGACTTTCTATATTATTTTATGATATCTTATAATATTTTATAACTTTCTATATTATTTTATGACTTTCGATACTATTTTATAACCTCTAATATTACACTATTTTATGACTTCTTGATATTTTAAATAAAATTTATGACATTATAGTTCAAAATCAGCATTTATGATATTTTTCTACATCATTATATCATCTTATTATGTTATTATGGTATCGTGAAATTTGTTTACCTATTTCTTCCCAATTGTTGACTTGATGATGGATGGGCCCTTAGTTGTGCAATGAACAAACCATTATAAAAATCAGAGAATTCTTAAAACTAACTATTCATTATATAATAATTTATTATATATATAGTAAAAAAAGGATAGTGGAAGGACAAAGAACTACTCTTCATCCGATGAAAACTCCCCGACCTCCTCATCATTGTTTTTCAAGAGTAGGTGCATCAGGTACAACTTTGGGACCATCCTCCACAAGCATGGCTTGCAATCATTGAAGCCGTAGATGAAATCGATCGAGGATGCCTCCATGATTTTCTTTGAAAATCGATCGAAGCCTTGTACTCCTTGATGCAGGAGGATTTGACATCATCGAAAATATAAACTGGCATCTTGCTAGGAGAATGCTGGGCTCGGTCAGAAAGGAGGGAAGCCTGAAAGGGCGGTGGCAACCCAACCGGTGACAGCTCAGACAGTTATGAAAAGGGGACAGGAACAGGCTGCCAGGGAGTCTTTTGCCGTTTGGAGGATGACTCGCTGCTTTCGGAGTGAATTCTCTTCCTCATTACCTCCTTGATTGCACAAAGGGAGGGCTTCATTGATGGCTCCATTCCTCAACATGGATAAGATAAATTTTTTTTCAACATCCTTTGCGAAAAACTCTGGATGGATAAATAGTCTATTTATAGAGAACATAGATGACATAGATTCAACCAATGAATCGCTAGATTTTGCCATATGTAAAATAATTTATTAGAAGCCATGCCCCTTGCTTGCAACCCTTCGTCGACCCTTTTGCAGATTTAATTGCATCTGGAGAATTCGTGAGGGATGCTTTGTTGCTTTGGGTTTCATCTATAATTGACTCTTCGAATCTTTTATTAAGAAGCCATAATTTTGTGATCCTTCGAGCTCCATTCCTTTATAATTTTTTTGCATTTTATATGACATCATGTACAGCCTAATGATTTCTGATTTAATTTTTATGACATCCTGTATGTTTGTATAATTTTCATTTATCTTTTCATGACATCTTAGAATCTTATATGACGACCTAATAAAAAAGTCATAAAATATTTATGGAAGTCATAAAACAGTACCGGATGTCAAAAGATAGCAGAGGAAGTTATAAAATAGTACAGTCATAAATATCGAAGGAAGTTATAAAATAGTGTAGGATATTCTGAAGCACTATCGAAAGTCATAAAATAATTTCAAAAGTCATAAAATAATTTTAAAAGTCATAAAAAAGTGTATGGAGATATGAAACATCGATGGAAGTCACGAAATAGTGTCGAAAGTTATGAAACAGTGTCGAAAACTATGAAAAAGTGCCTAAAGTCATTAAACACTGTCAGAAGTCATAAAAAAGTGTTAGATGTCAAAAAATAATACAAGAAGTCATAAAATAATGTAAAAAGTTATAAAATAAAATAAGAAATCATGAAATAGTATAGAAAGTCATAAAAGATGATGGTGCATCTAAGTTTTGATTTTCTCCTTGGCAAAAGAAAGAAAAGGGGCTTTTCATCGGGTGGGAAGTAAAGTTGGCCTCTGTTGTTTCTCTTTTTCTTTGTTTATTTGTATGATGGCCACTATTGTTTCTCTTTCTCTTTTTGTTTATATGATCACCAATCGCTACGATCCATTTTCTATAATTATTATAAATAAAATCTTTATTTTAGAATTGAATTTTCTTACTTTGTATATAGAAATGTTTATGTTATGAAATGATGTCGAAATTCATGAAACAATGCAGGAAGTCATGAAATAGTGTAGAAAGTCATAAAACAGAATAAAAAATCATGAATAATGTCGAAGTCATATGATATTGTAGGAAGTCATAAAACATTATCGAAAGTCATGAAACAACATCGAAAGTCAAGAAACAGTAAATAAAATCATAAAACAATGCCAGATGTCATGAAATAATAGAAACTATAGAGAAAGTTATAAAATAGTATAGGATGTCATAAAATAATAGAAAAATTATAAAATAGCACAGTCATAAAACAACAAAGAAAGTTATAAAATAGTGTAGAATATCCGAAAGCATTGTCGGAAGTCATAAAACAGTGTAGGATGTTATAAAATAGTTGAAAGTCATAAAAAAGAGTACGGAGTCATGAAAAATTGTTGGATGTCATTAAATAGTGCTGAAAGTTGTAAAACAATGTCGAAAATCATGAAACGGTATCAAAAATTATGAAATATTATCGAAAATCATAAAACAAAGTCAGACGTCAAAAATAGTGGAGAAAGTCATAAAATAATATAGGGAGATATCAAAATTACTGAAAGTCATAAAATGATAAAGAAAGTTATAAAATAGTACAGGGAGATAAAAATTATAGAAAATCATAAATAGTGTTGGAAGCCATAAAATAAGGTCATGAAACAGTATCTGATATCTTCTAAAAATTATTTCCAGAAGGGTTTACTCACCTAAAATGGATGCCATAATTTCGAGCACGTCGCCTCGAAGATCGAGAGAGGGGAGATGAAACCGCACAATCGCCCCACTCACGTCCGAATTAAGTGCGTGTTAGCTTTGGTGGTGCCCATGACCAACCCCCAGTCCACACATGTTGCTGGTTAATAGTGGTAGTTACAGGGTATTGAATCTAGCTCCTTTTTTTATAGGGTGAGACCCCCCTCACCTCCATCTTAGAGTAGAAGAAAAAGTCTTCTTGTGTGCTATGGTGCGATGTGGTGGCTCCTTTCGTCACAGGCTCTTCACGAGTGGAGGAGCCCACCTTTTCTGTTGGGGCTATTACTTATCATCCGAAGGAATGGAATCATCTTGTAGATTCTAACTTGACTTGAGAGGTGTTGGAAACGGTCATCTTGCTTATGGAAAGTGTGTGATATCGCATCTATCTCCTACTCAACATTCTCTTTAAGGATGGAGAATGCAGTCGGAGAGTTCGAGGCCTCTACCAAGAGTGGAGAAGAGGTCGCCAACGTAGACACTTCCACTGTGGGGAAGATGATGGTGCACCAAAGTTTCAGTTTTCTCCTTGGCGAAAGAAAGACAAGGGCACTTTCATCAGATGGGGCATAAAGTCGGCCTCTGTTGTTTCTCTCTCTTTATTATTTTTTTCACATTTTCAGAACATATGGGACTTGATACCAGACACAAACCTTTTGACAAATATGAAGTTCAGATATTTACTTCATGTCAAACTAATGTTGCGTGCCGAATCAAGTCTGTACCAAATCGGACTGCAAGTAGGATCGGTCTCTATTGTTTCTCTTTCTCTTTGTTTGTTTGTATGATGGCCACTATTGTTTCCTTTCTCTTTTGTTTGTATGATTGCTAATCGATTAGTTTTCTATAATTATTATAAATAAATATTATTTGGAATTGAATTTTTTCACTTTGTGTATTGAAATGTTTGAGTCATGAAATAATATCGGAATTCATGAAACAATGCAAGAAGTCATGAAACAGTACAAGAAGTCATAAAACAGAACAAATATCATGAAACAGTGTAAGATGTCAAAAGTGGTGTTGGATGTCCTAAAGTATTGTCGAAAGTTATAAAATAGTATAGGATGTCATAAAATAATTTTGAAAGTTATAAAAAAGGTGCATAGATTCATGAAACAATGCTAGAGGTCATGAAATAGTATCGAAAATCATGAAACAGTACTGAAAATCATGAAACAATACAGAAAACATGAAATATTGGTAGAAATCATAAAACAGTATCGGATGTCAAAAAACTATGGAGAAAGTCATAAAATACTGTAGGAAGACATCAAATATTGCTGAAAGTCATAAAATAGTGCAAAAAATCATAAAATAGTACAAAAAATGATAAAACAGTATAGAAATTCATAAAACAATGCTGGAAGTGTAGGGTTTCAGAGAGAACATGCAGAGCGGAAGCATAATAGATTTTAAAAATTCAACTAAAAAATCTTTAATATTAAACCCTTAAACCAGTATCTTCTTGATGATTAATAATCATATAATATATATTTATAATAAAATTTAAGGTATAGAAGAATTTCTGCAACGCTTATTCCAAAACTCTAGCAGAACCTCCATTAGGCATCCAAGTGTTCGCCCTCTAACGATGATCCACATAGGGCTTTGACCAGGATACTAACTCCTTAAGATGATTTCTCCTCCAAAATTCTCACTTTAAGAATTTTTTTGAGCAACAGAACCTCACGGCCTTCTTCCTCTCCTCCCAGCCTTCCTATCTCTACCTTTTTTATCTCCTTATCTTCCTTATCTCTCTTCCTAGGCCCTTGTCCTAAAATCAAACTTGTCCTTACTATTTTAGGATTTGTCCTAATAAGAGAAGGAAGAGACTAATTAGATAATAGGGAGAGAGATATAAAAAGAAGAGATAGAATAGAAATTTGAATGAATAAAAATCCTGACACAGGACCCCTTTTATAGTTAGCGACGGGATGTGTTCAGATTTGTCTCGCGCCCTCTCCACGCGACATCTCACAACCATCCAAATATTCTCATGCCCCAAGCCAATTTTTTATGCCCATCTAGAAGCAAATGGCATATGGCAAACATCGAAAAAAGAATCCAAGAGTTGCTTCGCGCAGAAAGACTCTTTGAAAAAAAATTTTCGATGTTTCTCCGATGCATCGCGAGGCTTCATTGGCGGCATTTCTCTCCACCATTGATTAGCACATTTTGACCATCCAAGGGACCACAAATGAGATGCTAATCAGAAGATGGCATGGAGAAAAATTCAAGATTAAAGGTGGCGTGAGTCATTTTTAAGAGTCCTAAACAGATTGGACTCTAGGACTCTAGGTGGTGCATAGATTGATTTGGCTAGGTTTTCAAACTTTATCAAATTTTCACAACTAAAATATAAAATGATTTAGCCACAGAAGGACTCCTCTGCACCTAAAATCAGATCATAATTCCTCGAGAATTATTTTCAACGTGGAACAAAGAGATAAGGATGAGGAAGGACCATCCCATCTCATGGGATGCCAACTAGTCTTTTGCGCACAAACAAATCCCATGCGTAAGAAAAAATTCTTGATGCAATGCTGGTTATATGGCACCTAATCCCTGGTTCATCTAGCCATGGATTGATCCAACATAAATCCAAAATTGGTTTGAGTTAATTTGGATTTAATTAGCCCAATCTGGAATCAAATTCGAATCTGATTCGAAACAAGGAGCTAGGATTTGCAACATGTGCTAGCATGTCTATCTTGCAAACATGATCTAATCTAATTAGACCTCCGATTAATTTCTTTGTGTGTGACCCATTGGGTTCCACATCTAGCCAGCAGTGGGTCTGAGTGCAAGTTGATTTGATTTGTTAGAATTTAATCTAACCAATCTAGGTCCAAGCGAGCTAACTCAATTTAAGCAATTAGAATCCTTTCTAATTGGTGATCGAATTAAACTCTTTAATTCGATCAAACCTACAAGATAAGATTGACGCCTAGCAACGTATCTTGTCTATTTGGAAGATATAAAATTTTGATAGAAATATCAAAAATATCCTTCAGTGGAAAGTTACCATATAATTTGATCCTGCGATCAACCTGTATCCTAAATATGACTCTAGACATAGAATGATATCAAATCTAATATTATATTCATATTTTTTAATCTTTAATGATGATTTGATTAATAAAAATTAGAAATTTTTCTAATTTTATCCCACTTTGATCAAAATTTTTTGAATCATCAATCGATTAGAGTAAGTAGAATACGATCTCCTCTTATCAGGAATGATCGATTCTATGTTGACCTACTCACAATCTCTATAAATATTTTATCATATCCAGATCACCCCATACATGATTAAATCATGAACCAAAATACAGATTTATGTATACAAGGTTCTATGGTAGTCTCAGATCAAAAGATTACATGCACAACTCTCACTATAAGAAAATATCTTTTGATGGATAAGTTGATTCCATACGATGTTTCTTAAGTTGGATCATTTCAGTAAACTCATTCTCTAATGAGCACCCACATCCTTATATTAGTATCTCACATAAGTAGCTTATGAGATCAACCACCCTCTCCATCGAGCATACATAGGAAGTGCCAGTCTATCCAAAATATTGATCCCCTACTCAATGCTCTTATGACTAAAATATTCTAAATTAAGATTTTTAAAATTTTAGATCTTATAGGTATGATCTCATCATAACCCTAAAGCCATTGTCCTGATTTATGGAGTTCATCATAATCATTACAAAAGTAAGATGCAGCCTATGATGAAAAATAATATCTTATATTTACAAATATCAATTACATAAATCTGAAAGATTACAAGAAAAATTATCAAAATATAAATTTCGATTGGCTTGTAGGGCATACTCCTTTCAAGAAGTTATGAAACAGTATTGGATATCATAAAACAGTGTCGGAAGTCACAAACAACGTCAGAATTTTTGAAACAATACTACTTCATGACTTTCGGCATAATTTCATGACTTCCAGTATCGTGTTAAGATATCTTACATTGTTTTATGACCTTCGATCATTGTTTATGAAACAGTGCAAAAGTCATGAAAAATTGAAGAAAGTCATAAATTATTGGTAGATGTCATAAAACAGTGCAGGATATTATAAAATCATATAGGAAGTGATAAAATAGAGCAAAAAGTTATAAATAGTGGAGGAAGTCATAAAATAATATCATACAGTATAAGGAGCTACTTTATGCCTTTTTTTGGCTTCCAGATGTATTTTATGGCTTCGTGGTGCACTATATGGCTTCCTGAATAATATAGTATGAGCTATACTTTTATGACTTTATGAAATATGAAAAAATTATAAAATAGTGTCACAAGTTATAAACATCATCGAAAGTCATAAAACAGTATGAAAGTCATGAACCAATTCTAGGTAGTCATGAAACATTGCCGGAATTCATAAAACAATTTTGAAAGTCAAAAAATAGTGTTGGAAGATAAAAAAGATGCTTCCTACTATTTTTTATGACTTCCATCAGTTTTTTATCTCTTTCAGCATTGTTTAGTGACCTTCGACGTTTGATGACTTTTGAAAATATTTTATGACTTCTCACATAGTTTAATATCTCTCAAAAATATTTCATGACATCATTCACTATTTTATGACTTTCGACTATTTTTTATGACTTCTTCCAGTTTTTTATATCTTCCAGCTCTGTTTTATAACTTTTGGCACTATTTCATGACTTCCTCCATTGCTTCTGATACTGTTTGATGACTTCTGAAAATGTTTGATGACCTCCGATACTATTTAATATCTTCTAAAAATATTTTATGACTTCTTCATTGCTTCCGACATTGTTTGATGACTTTTGATAATGTTTGATGACTTTCGATAATTTTGTATGACTTTTGAAAAATTTATATAACTTCTGGCACTGTTTTATGACTTCTGTCAATATTTTATGATTTATTACTATTTTTTATGTCTTGTGTCAATTTTTTTCACTAATGCGTCAAGACGGTTCATACCAATTACTCAACTGCCTCAGGCGTCAATCAGACTTGCCAATAACCATCTTTTCATGGGGTTGAAATGACAATTGTCTTGAGACGGTGAAAAAAGGAAGCGAAAGAAATTAAAAACCTCATTTATCTCTTTGCAAACCCTTCACTCCATCATTTGCTCTCCCTTCACTCCCTTCACTCCCTTCCCAGCAATCCCTCTCCTGTGCTATTGTTTCTACTTTTCTGTTCGATGTCGACTAAAAAGTAGATGATTAGGAGGCATCCAAGACAAGAAGACCAAGGCAAGCAGTAGATGGAGGAAGAAAGCAATGCAATGGTTCCTTATGGAAGTCGGGATGCCCCTTCTTCTTCTGGCAAAATAGGAGGGTTAAGTCTGAGCCAGGAAGGTAATAGATCTGCTCACTTTTATCCCTTCTATTAATGGTCCATGACTTCATATTTCATTATTTTGTTGCAGTGAAATTTTCAAGGATCCCCACTGTTCCAAGAGGCAAGGCCCCTTAAATCTTTAAAAACACATGCAAACCCTTAGTATACATGCACAATGTTCGAAAAATGGGATTTTCTGCTACTCATGTAGATCTTATCAAGTAGACCCCATTTGGAACCTTCATCGACATGGAGCCATTTGTAGTTGATAGGGCACTCCTTGCTGATGTCATAAAATATTATAAGGGCGGCGATAAATTTATTTTCAAAAAGATAATTAATTTCAATACGGAAGAAGTGGCACTTGTTATCTACCTTTCCTCCCATGGAAAGAAGGTTGTAGCCTCAAAATTCTGAAGGGGAGGCTTTTTGATAGATTCGGGATCAACATGGATCTCTAGCATAAAGAGATTGAGAGGTATATTAGTCTTCTGAAGGATTCCAAAGAGAAGGAGGATATCGAGGACACTGTGAGGCTTTGGATAGCCTATATGTTTGTGCTGTTCTTGTTTCCAAGGCCAAATAGCACATGTCCAAGATTTCTTATCCCCTACCTGGATGACCTTTCGCAGTTGGGAGCTTTTGTCTGGTCTGATGCCATCAAGACCTTCACTCTCCAAGTGCTCTCAGAGATTGTTGAATGTTTAAAGTCAGAGGAGCCACGTCAGGCAAAAAGGATTGATAAAGGTCGAAGACAGCCTCACTTTTTTGGCTGTTCGATTGCCCTAATGGTAATAATAATCTAAAAAATAGAATCATCATGTTCTATATTTATTATTTATTATTTATTAAATATTTTAATTATTTTTTCATCTGCAGGTATGATTCCTCAAGCATACCAACCTCTGAGTCTCAGTAGATGCTTCAGCATTACCAAGGCTGCACCAGTGGCATTCATGTAGAAAGAGGACCCATGACAGCCTTTTTGATACGATCCAACCCGAGGAGGTAAGAGGGAGCAATGGTGATTATAGGAAGTCATATTGCTTTCGTAAGATGTTATGTTATACTTTCAAAAATTCATAAATAATTATATAATTCATTGTTTCTTGTGTTCTGCTTGTTACCAAATTTTGGATTATATTATATCGATGCCACAGGAGCACTGGCTCCTTCATCCGGCTAAAGGGACACCCATGGAAGGTTCATCCATGCTATTTTACTATACAAGATGTGTACAGTTAAGGAAAGAGGTTGAGGAGCTTAGAAAAGACTCCTCATTCAGGAGAAGCTTCTTGAAGCTTTGTTTGAAAAAAAATCAAGCACAGTGTACATATCGGAGAAAGAAGGAGATATGTGGAGGAGGAAGAATTAGAAGAGAAGGAAGTGCATGGGGAAGCACTTGTTGAATTTATAGAGGAGGATAGGAAGAAGAGGGAAGCGAAGAAGAGGAAGATTTTGGCAAAGGAGATGAGGAGGAGGAAGGAAGAGGATGATAGAAGGAAGAGGAAGGAAGCATATGAAAAAATGAAGCTTCAACAGAAGAACAAGGAGAAGGAGAATAGAAAAAGGATAAAAGAAGAGGAGACTAAAAGAAGGTAGAGGAGGTGGAGAAGAAGGATGAGGAGGAGAAGAAGGATGAGGAGGAGGAGGAGGAGGAGATGAAGATGATGGAAGATGAGAACAAGAAGAATGAAGAGGAGGAGAGGAAGAAAAAGGAGGAGGAGGAGAACAAGAAGGAAGAGGAGGAGAGGATGAAGAAGAGGAGAAGAATAAGAAGGAAGGGAGGAGAAAAGAAGAAGGAAGATGAGAAGAGGAAGAAAAGGAGGTGGAGGAGAAGAAGAGGGAAGCGGAGGAGAGGAAGAAAAAGGAGGAGGAAGAGAAGAAGAAGGAAGAGGAGGAGAAGAAGAAGAATGAAGAGGAGGAGACGAAGAAGAAGGAAATGGAACAGAGGAAGAAAACGAAGGAGAAGGAGAGGAAGAAGGAAGAGGAGGAGAGGAAGAAGAACGAAGAGAAGAATAAGGAGGAAGAGGAGGAGAAGAAGAACAATGAAGAGGAGGAGAGGAAGAAGAACGAGGAGAAGAAGAAGAAGGAAGTGGAGGAGAAGAAGAAGATAGAAGTCAAGAGAGAGGAGGAGGAGGATAAGGAGGATGAGGAGGAGAGAAAAAGAAGAAGAGAAGAACAAGAAGGAGGTGGAGGAGAAGAAAAGAAGAGAGAGTAGAAGGATGGGGGCAAGCAGAAGAGAGTGCTGTTTTCACTTAAAAAGAGGATTAAAGAAGAATACAGAACTCGCAAGACCTTATACCTGACAGAAGATCCATCATTTCTGACTAACCAAGCTACAAAGAAGAAGCCCAGGACTGTCCCTACTCAAAAAGAGAAGGCAATAGTAGTAGTCAAGGAAGAATCTGTGCCTGCCGATCCAATGACACAGGGATTCATCATTGTAGATCACAAATATCATAGTAAAGGATTTTTAACGAAAGAAGATGATTCCCTCATCAATGATTTCATGGATGAAAGGATGACTTCATAAGTATTTTATGACTTCATTGACTATTTCATGGCATCCGACATTGATTTATGACTTCGTATTCCATTCCATAACTTCCTCCATGATTTTCTCTACTGATTTATGACTTTCAGTAAAGTTTCATGATTTTTTTCATGACATCCTACACTATTTTATGACTTCCTTCAATGTTTTAATGTTTCATGACATTCTTCAATATTTTATGACTTCCGGCATTATTTCTTATGTGCTGCCGTGTTTATTTCATGACATCCTATCGTATTTTATGACTTCCAGCATTTTTTCATGACTTCCATCACTGTTTTATGACCTTCAGTAATTGTTTATGACTTCTAATACTGTTGTATGACTATCTCACTATTTTATGAATGTGAAATTACAGCAATGTTGTTTTCATCAATGGTTGTAGAGGGAGCATTACAAGGTCTCACCTCTATGATTTGTTGTTCGAAAAAATGATCATTGATGATGTAAGTAATTCAAATCTTCATGTTGTTCGCAACTCCAATGATTTTTCATATTTTTATTAACCAAAAATTTTCTTAGATCATTAATGCTGGGTAGGATTTCATAGTAAAGAAATAGAAGGAACAATCAGAGCTGTATCAAAAATGCATTGTTGCATTCGTTATGATAGCTGGCATGTGCATAACATCCAAATCACCTATTTACGAGCTTGCTGGCTCGACAGATGAAATGATTTTCGATATAGTTAGTGATGAAGAAAAGATCGATTTTAGATTCCTTTTTAGCATCATCAACATCGAGAATGTGTACTGGCATTTGCTGATTCTTGACATATAGTGGAAGGAGTTCATCCACCTGGATTCTCTAAAATGAAATCTCAAGTACAAAGCCAGTGCCAGAAAGTGGCAACAGGTTTTTGATACCATAATGCACATTTACTGTGATAATGTGGAAGTCACAAGTTAAAAAATTTCAGATGATGATGCCTGTCCATCCCAGCCTACCGAATCCCTAGACTGTGGTATGTATTGTCTCAAGAATATGGATTATCTCGCTCAAAAGGATAGGCCAGAGCAATGAAATTTCATGCAAGAAGATATTTTCAATATCGAGGGAGTTGGGAGCCTTGATATGAAGGGATGGTCTAGCCCAGAAACTTCAAAAATTAGTTCATGATATTCCAAAATTATAATTATTTTTATTTGATGATATATACATTCATATACATTCATATTTCGAAATTGTAATTCCTCAAAACTCCTATGATATAGCTGATCAAATATGTTGACAGGATCGGATCTTTTCTTGCTGATCGTAGATTATGGAAGCAGTAGCAAGGATGGGAGAAAAACCTTGATGGCAGATCAGATTAAAACTAGAAGAACCCTAGGCATAGGAAGAGGAGAGGAGAAACATGAAAGAGGGAGAGAAAGAGCAATTAGGGAGAAAAGGCTTCTATTCTAATTCCATTTCAAAACCATATACAAAATTATATATATACATGGTCAATTTGATCCAAACCAAAAGCTCCCCCAGCTAACCCAATTTGATACAATTTTCAAGCCCATGTATACCCATATCTTGTCTTGCACACCCATTAGATTAAATCTTTAGTCTAATCCTTGGATTAATTCCTTAAGATCTTCAAAACCAAGGTCTTAAGTCCCTAGAATTAAACCTAATTCTAGACCAAAATAGAATCCCAAAAGTCTTATGTCCATGCCATCGAGTCGGCTCTGGCACACCTTCCCACAGCGTGCCAGGAATTGCTGCTTCTGTTCTCCTGTCAGAGCCAGCTCTTTCAGGGTTCGAGCTAGCTCGATCTGGATTTGAGCCAACTCGATCTATAGTTGAGCCAGCTCGATAGCTATGTCATCCATTGGTGTCAAAAATATAACTCTCTATCTGCTGTCCGAACTGACTCTCTCAGAGTTCGAGTTGACTTGACTGCTGGCTAATGCTCTTGATGCTTCCTTCAACCTTGTCCTTTCCTCACAGTTCCCAAGGCTTAGAAGCACCATACCTAAACTCACAATCTCTACCTTGGTGCTCCCAAGTCCTTGTAAACTCAGTCCTATCCACCAGTTTCATTAGTGCCACATAATAATGAAAGCTATCCTATGGAAGTACCTTCATGAGTACATCAGCTGGATTCTTCTTGGTGTGGATCTTCACCAACTCCACTCCACTATCTTTTATAAGTTCTTTGATCTGATGGTATTTGATGTTAATGTACTTCATCCTTGCATGATAAATAGAGTTCTGTGCAAATAATAAAATACTCTAACTGTCAGAATGTAGTCTGATAGCCTCCTGTGGAAGCCCATCTCTAAAGCCAAGCCCTTCAACTATAGGACTTCCTTCGCTATCTCTATGAAGCCAATGTACTCCACTTCTATTGTAGATAAGGCTGTTATGAGTTGCAAGCAAGATCTCTATGAGATTGAACCTCCATATTGATAGATGTATATCCTAGAAGTCAATTGTTGGCTGACATATCTTTTGTTCTAGACACATATTTATACTTAAACTATTGATTTAATTAATAAGGATAAATTTTATTTTTATTCAAGTGTTATGTATCCTCGAATCATTCTTAAAATTGATGTTACGATACATATTTTCAAGTATTGAGAATTAGAGGCTTGTATGATCGATTCCTAAATTGCTTCCAATCATAGGATAGTCATGAGGATAGTGATTCATCCAGATAAACTGGTGTATGGTTCACTTTCTTCAGAGTAGATGAGTCTCTCTAGTCTACAGTATAGAGACACTGAGCGAAAAATATGGATAATTGTTAGAGAACAACTTGTACTGAGCATGACCATACGAGAGATCATATGGATTTTTATTCAATCATCAATGATTGTCTCGATGCTGTAGTTGTATGATTCATTTTTGACCTGTAGTGTCATAGTTGCTCACAGTAAGACTGCTGTAGTTTGACTACACATAAATATTAACTCGATCATGAGTTTTTGTAATGAATATTGGCTTCAATTGGTTAAGCTGTATGAGAAACGTGTACATTTATATGGAATCTATCGATCTTGATAGAGAGTAGTCCTATGAGATTTGAGAAGCCGAGTCCACAAGTCTATAGCTATAGCAGTGTGATTGATGAAAAGAGTTTTATTGGAATCACTACTAGACTTGAGTTGATCGGATCTATCATATGACTGATGATGAGATTTGATGATTTATCCATGATCTACCATCTAGTCGGGACTCATGATAAAAGAACTGTATCATACATTAACTACACCTAGAAGTTCTATTTCAGTTCTGCTGAATTTTTACTATATATTGCTAGATGTAACTAGTGGATTGTGAGAGCTCAATAGGATCATTTTGAATCAATGATCCTTGTCGAGTTAGAGTGAAATTATTCTAACCCACTAAAAAGATTTCAATGATACCTATGATAGAGATCATAGTATGTCTCACTATCAGATATAATTAAACCTATGGGATCATACATAAAGAAAGAAGATCTTTATTGGTTAATAATTAGACTTATAAAGTACTAATTTATATAGATTTAAGAAATCCTATTGAGTTCATGTTAACCTTGCTAGCATCTGGATGAACCCAATTCCTCTTGTAGTTGGTTTGCTTATATGATAAGCATTAACCAATTCCTACACTTGATTTGAACCTAATTGAATTTGATTTAATAATATTCAATGGTTGGATGTTTAATTATGATTTGAATTAAATCAAGAAAGAATTTTTTGATGTTATTTATTAAGAACCCTTGAAGTGAATTTATCAAATCATGTAGGCTGATTTGAGATCTTTTATTGGGTCCCATATAATGGAACGCCTAGCATTGGATGTATGGGTGAGTTATGGGTGGCACCCTATTTATTTGATCCAAATATATTTAAGCTAAGACTTCTAATATGATTAAGAGGAGGGATCCTAATTTGATTATGACACCCTATGTTGTCTACATAAAGGACCCTAGCCTTACTTCTCTCATCATCTCACTTCTCCCTTCCTTGCTGCCACCCTTACTGTGCCCATCACCTCCCCTCCTCTTTCTCTCCCTAGCCCACACCCTCTCTTTCTAGGCATCCCCTTGTAGGAGCTAGAAGAGAGGTGGGCAGTATCTCTCCTTGGTGTCAAGGGTTGGCATCAAGTTGTTGGTTTCTTCTTCTTCTTTCCAAGTTTATTGG